>JAYDZE010323046.1:1250-18270 GCA_034509125.1 Monilaria moniliformis | reverse complement strand
ATTATATTTTGGTTTCATAGTATTGACGTTTCTTACTTGTATTGCTCATTTGCTGCCTTGGTTTTTCTTGGTTACTTTGCCATCTAAATTTGGATGTTAAATTACTCATTAACCAATCATTTGATTTCTTTCTTAAATCTTTTGGTCGTGGTTTGATCTGCACTTTGTGTTGTATCTCTAATCTTTTGATCGTGGTCACTCTCTCATTTTTCTCTTTCTAAATTATCGAAACATCAACTTTCTCAAATTATTCTCCTCTCTCTCTCTCTATCTATTAATTGAAATGCAGTAATGTGCCAGACATTGTATTTTTCTCTTTTCTACTAAAGAAACAAATATTAATAGTCACATGAGAGAAGGCACACTGCTCTTTTCCCGTGAACTGGTCTGGTCCAGATTTCTATTTATGAATATTACCATTTCTGTGATTTTATTTTTTTCTCAAGAAAAATGAGACAAGACCCGACAGAGGACTGCTAACCTAACAGCTCATTCAATTCTCAACTTGAACCAAATAGAACGAACATAATAGACATCTATTACAGATTATAAAATAAAACACTATGATTAGTGAATATAAACAGCATAATTTGAGTTGCTCTAATCATATATAGCCGTGAGTTTCAAGTTTAGGTTAGTCAGAGTCACTCTTAAGATGAAATATAAATGTTAGATATGAAGATAAGAAGCAACAATAATTGTAGTTATAAGTAAGTGATGACTTTTAGATATTGTCTAACTAATTAAATAATTACTTGTATATCAAACATGACCAAATGATGGATGTATTACTTTTGATCTGACTTGCACTTAACAAAGAGTGCACTTTAAGTCACATGGCTTGATGCATATTCAGCCTTTTTCAACCACCATTATTTTGTTAATCACCCCTAAACCAAACTAAGCCCTACCTCTTCATTTTCCTTTTAACAACTTCCACTCTCAACTTTTATATATCTTTTTTGCTTCCAAAGAAAAGGTGATGGGATAGTTTAATTGATTACCACATAAGTTGGCTTCAAACTAACTTCAAATAAATCATGTTGGGAATATTACTGTAAAACGAACAATCATCCGATTCTCTAAAAGACGTGTAATCACTTTCAGATCAAATCAATTTGGCGGTTCTACCAAATTATTCGATCGGATACAATTCAGAGATTTAGAATTTGAGTATGTGATATGTTGAGAAAAAGAACCAGAGAGAATGACCAAGCAAAACGGGATGAACCAGTGTATAAGGTAGTTATTTACTACTTTCACAAATTGCCAAATAATCCTTTGAAAATTCGAAAATTAAATTCTGATGAATTGCCAAATAGTCCCTTGGACCCTGCTACCGGAGGCGCTGCCCCCGGACCCCGTCCCTTAGGGGCTTCGCCCCGAAAATCATAATAAATTCAAATAAGCTTGCATTCCGCACCTTCAAACTTATATGATGTCTTATTATGACAATATTGGTCAATTAAATTAATCCAATTACACTAAAATATCCAACAAATTAGTCGTCATTTAATAATTTTTTAGGATTTACATAAAAGATGCATACCATGGAATATGAGGTACTAGTGCATGTAGGATAAGTTAATTGTTGGCAGCATAATTAGTAATTAAATTATTAATCTACAATTAGCACCATCAATTTTATGGACCACCTAATCAGTCGCTCTTGTTAACTAGACTCAAAACACTGGCAGTTTTGTTGCAGACACTGATTTACTTTTTTAATGCTATTATATATGGTAAATTAATCTGTAAGATTTAATCTCAGGGGTATCCTAAGTTGGTCGTCTGCTATAAATCTATTTTATCCACCGACGAGAAAAGCAGTCTAGCAATTAACGTTTTCAAGAAATGAACAAAAGAAGTTATCAGGCTATCAGTGGGTGATTTTTTTTTTCTATAATTGTAAACCTGCAATATAAAATATACCATGGAACTAAATGAAAATAAATACTTCATCCATCCAACAAAAATAGTCTAGTTTTTTTTTTTTTCATTTTGGTCCGTCCATAAAAAATAGTCACATTCTATTTATGAAAAATTTCTCACAACACAATACCTCTAAACATCAATCTATTTATAACTTATAGCACTAGGACCCACCATATTTTATCTCTTTAACCAATTTTTCTCCCTCATGATTTTTTTTTAAAAAACAATTTAGAGGTGGGAAAAGGTTAGAATAAATGTATTGATTGAATTAAGACAAAATGGTGCAAGTTTACAAGCACACGTGCATGGGCATTCCTGGTTGCAGAGATTTGGCCAAGTAGCGAAACATGTTTCTAACAGTGTTTCTGCACATATAGTAGAGGGACAATATCATCCTTTGCGACAAAATAACAGACAGATACTTTTTATTGGAAAAATAAAAACTACTTGCACATTATGAATATTTTACCCTATTTTACTACATGTTAAGTTTTATAATCACTTGCGGTTTTGGCATAATATATGATGAGCAAGCGGTTGCGGTTTGTTGATAACGAGTATAAAAAGTATGATAATATTTTTATTTTCACATATTTTGTAGAATGGATTGAAAAACATATATTTTCACCGTCCGCTCTGTTCAGTGTTTTCACATGTGAAAATATTTTCAAACATATAGGACGATTTAGACCGTAAAATTTTGGATATATTGTAAATTTGTCGAAGATATCAAGAATCAGGTAGAGACAATTACAATTCTGTTTATAATTAGCCAATTTGAGGACGTTTATTTTTTAGAGATATGATAGATTGAACCGAATTTATGTAATTGCACTAACTTATAAGTAATTCGAAATATTTTAATGTATAGTTCAATGCAATTAACTTAGAAGGTTAATGAAATTACTTTATAGATTAAATGTAAAATTTGTAGTATTGATTAAAAAATATATTTTTACTATAACCCAGCCCTAAAATATATTAGTATATAGTGCACTACGAAGACGATGCATTGAAAACTATAAATTAATTAATAAAATCAAAACCATATGGTTTAAAAAAAAATAATGTTAAGTAGAAAAGGGGATGAAAGAAAGAGTTGAAAAGGAGTGACTAATACAGTAAAATGCACTCCACCTTATAAAATATGCACCGAATCGACTGTTGTGATTGCAATATAGGAGTAGTATATGTATATACCACCATGTATATCTCTGCCATACGTATATCATATGACTCATAATGAATAAATATTTGAATTTCCAATATGACATTTATTGTTCGCAAACAACCCGAGTATTTTATAATAATATAATAATATATGTATGTGATTTTGACTCTCAACTTGTAGTTGGAATGTAGTCATCCGTTGCTTTATAATCTGTTTGAGAGAGTACGTTATGGAGTATAATATATTACTATATATTTATAGAAATAACTAGGACATGTATTAAGTAACGTTATGTAATATTTATAATTACCTTATGTACTTAACCTTAAGAGCATCGGCAGCACGGCGCACGGCGCCGCGTGCTCCATCGGCCGAGCAACGTGCGGCACGCATTGTCGTGCTTGAGCACGTTGCTGCGGTGCTTGGCGATAGTTATAAATCATGAGTACTTTCTTTATTTATCAGTAAATCATTTTGATTGAATATATAATTAACCAAAACCAATAATAAGAAAAGATAATAAAATATAAGTGCGCTATGTGACTAATAGTGCTCAAGGAGATAATGTCTAGTAAGATGCAAGAGAAAATATTAAGCACATGAATGACGAGTGCTCAAGGAAATAGTATTTATGGAATACTGATGCCCCAAAAAGCTCGCGCACAAAATTTTCTTTATATTAATTTCAACTTTAGTAAATAAAAGAAATAGACAACTCTATTGTGTTGCATATTTGTCTCTTGTTAGACAACATAGAAAGGACTTAGTTCTCGATTTCTCATAAATCAAATAACATATAACTTATGAAAGTAAGAAGAACAAGTCAATTTTGATTGAAAAATACTATGGTTGCTAAATCTTACTAACAAATAATATCATCGTATCAATAATAAAAAGGGATATATAATTGTCATTTAAATCATAACTTTTCGTTAACTTCTGTGGTCAATCCCATAACTTTTAAAATTGGTACATAAAAACATAACTTTTGATATTTTCTCAATTATCCCACAGATCAAAATTTCGGTGAAATTGGTGATGACGTGTCGACCGGAATTCAAAGAAAAATTATGATTTATATGACAATTATTTCAACGACATCGTTTTGAAGAATGAACGTGTATCCATGTCGGAAATTTTGGCTGACGTCGCCACCAAACATTTTATCCAGGTCGGAAATTCTGGCTGACACGTCAACTCCAATTTCACTGGTATTTTGATATATGAGATAATTGAGAAAATGTCAAAAGTTATGATTTTATGTTCCAATTTTAAAAATTATGAAATTAACCAAAAGTCAACAAAAAATTATGATTTAAATGACAATTATCCCTCATGAAAATATTAATCCTCGGTTTCCATACTATAAAAAAGCTAAGGATGAAGATTATTTTATAAATATCGGGAATAAACTCCAAATATCTATTTTGATTGTTATTTTTAGAGGTTTGATTGGGTTAGAAGTCCATATGGGGGCGGGTGGGAGGTATTAATTATTATGGGAGAGTTAGGAAAGCTCTATCAATCTCTACGAAACACTCATGTCTCAGTTAATTTATACCATAATTCCTCAATTTAAATAAACTAATCTCTTCATCAACAAATCAACAACTATTTACTAAACATCATTATTAAATCGTTCATTGTGTAATAAATAACTAAATCTTGATTAAGGTTAGTTGCGTAACGTCTGTCCAAAGTTTCGCTAAACCCCAAACCCACCCCCCATCCCCCCCACCCCCGTGAATGTACGAAAAATAAACACAGTGCCCCCAAAATTTCAACCCCCCACACCAACTCTCTCTCTCTCTCTCTCTCTCACACACACACACACCTCACACACGCTCTCACACACACTCTCCCTAACTTCCTTTCCCGGAGAACCATAACTTTTATTCTCAGATTTATATATCCAGGCCAGTTTGGTTTCAATAGAGCAATTTTAACTTCGTACATAGTCATCTTACTAAAAATGTGGTATCCTCGTTATGTTTTCTTGAGCTGCACTGGGGCTTGTTGATCGTACTTGCAGCTTGATATCAAAATGGCTTCTGAGAAATTCACTTTTTCAGCAAAATTCACAATGTAATAGGTGAATTGTGTGCATGCGGTCTTGATTGTGATGATGGTGGCCGCCGTTCATGGAGCTTCAGCAGCTGACCGACAAAACCCCAAAACCGCCGCGGCTGCGGCATCTGAGGAACATTCTAGAAGACCCCCATTATTGCCGTCGGAGAAAGATAACAGTAATGGAGTTGCAAATAATCAAAGAAAGCCAAAATCAAGAATTGTTTCATCTAGGTACTTGTCTCCTTCATCTTCGACTTCTACATCAAATTCATCCTCGGTTTCCTCCTCGTCTTCTTCCTCTTCTAGAAGGTACCCTTCCCCTTTAATTTCAAGAAATTCGACGCCGGTCTCGAACGGGCCTTCTTCAGGCCCCAAGAGGTCTGTTTCCGTCGACCGCCGACGGCCGGCAGCGGCCAGACCTCTAATATCCGATCTCGATTCCAAGAATGGAAATGCTGTTGAAGTGTCAGCTGCCGCGAAGCTTCTCGTGACCTCTACTCGGAGTTTGTCGGTCTCGTTTCAAGGAGAAGCCTTTTCTCTGCCCATTAGTAAGACTAAGGCGGCGCCGCCGTCACCTAATGTGAGGAAAGGGACGCCGGAGAGGAGAAGGGGTAGCACTCCGTTGAGAGGGGGAGGAGATCAGGTGGAGAATTCTAAGCCTTCTGATCACAACCGTTGGCCTGCCAGGAATCGGGTGGTTAATCCGTTGTCCCGGAGTTTGGATTGCCGTGGCAGCGGC
This sequence comes from Monilaria moniliformis, assembly GCA_034509125.1. Lineage (NCBI taxonomy): Eukaryota > Viridiplantae > Streptophyta > Magnoliopsida > Caryophyllales > Aizoaceae > Monilaria > Monilaria moniliformis. The sequence goes on along the minus strand of JAYDZE010323046.1, from coordinate 12,355 downwards.
GGTGAACGGAGTAAGGTGGTGGGATCTGCGAATGGAATCCGAACTTTGCAGCAATTGATGAATGATGAGAGGAGGCCTTCTCTTGATGGAAGGTTGAGTCTCGATTTGGGGAATTCTGACCTAATAAAGGCAGGTCCTGATGGGAATTCAGTTAATAATGAACTCTCATTGCCTTGTGATCTCACCGCATCAGATTCAGATAGTGTGTCTTCAGACAGTACTTCAGGAGTTCAAGAATTTGGTGGGGCTGTGAATGGCCGAAATGGGCCTCGCGGGATTGCTGTTTCGGCTAGGTTTTGGCAAGAAACAAATAGCCGATTAAGGAGGCTTCAGGATCTCGGTTCACCTCTATCAATGAGTCCTACCTCTAAACTGATGGTGCCGCCAAATTTGAAAAGGAGTTCAAGTGATGGTCATGGTCTGTTGATGTCGTCCCCTGCTCGTGGTGGTATTAGACCTGCCTCGCCTAGCAAGCTCATGACGCCTGTTGGATCATCTCCATCACGGGGCCATAGTCCATCTCGGATAAGAAATGCTGTTAGCACCATAAATAACAATTTCAACGAGACTCCTTCAGTCCTTAGTTTTGCTGTTGATGTTCGGAGGGGTAAAGTTGGGGAGAACCGGATTTTTGATGCACACTTAGTGAGACTGTTGTACAACCGGAACCTGCAGTGGCGCTTTGTGAATGCAAGAACTGAGGCAGTTATGTCTGTGCAGAAACAGAGTGCAGAGGTGAGTGAGTATGTTTTGGCGTTACTTATTGTTTGAGCATAAAAATTTGATATCTTGTTGTTAATGCATCATGTTTTCAATTAGGATAGATAGATCTGGTATTCTGATGGGTGCTGCGCCTCTTTTGTGTTTCATTCTGAGTTTTATTTCACGTTCACCTTGAGAAAATTACTAAGAAAATGAACATAGATCCCCTCAAGATATGAGTACTGGAATATTTCAAGTTAACATGTTAGTTTGACTTGTTGAAACAAGAGGCGATGGTTTACATTTTCTCATCTATCTTCCTGAGACAATGTCCTAATTTGGTTTTCTGATACTTCTTGGGATGCTTTTAAAAAAAAAAAAGAAACTCTATGGAATAGGAGTCCTAGTTTTGGAATATTGGAAGGAATTCTTCAGGTTTTAGCATTTAATGCAACTATCTAAGGAATGGGGTTCTTGGTTCTTGCTTTGTGTGTAAGGCAAGAATGCATCTTATTTGTAGACCCACTAGTCAGGGGGAACTCCACTATTGCTAGTGAAGAGAATTGGCAACTCTTTTTTGATATAAAAATTAAGGGTTAATCATAGTTTGTGGAGTTCCCCATCTTATCATTCCGTTGCCGGATTCTTTAATGCAGGATATGAATCAAACTTTTTTCAAAGTTGGGATTTTGAGTCGGGGACACGAACTTTGATTCACCCAAAATATAATGTGCTTGTGAGTCGAATCTATGAAATTTCTTACATCTGACTTGATGAGGCTGAGTTAAAGAGAATATTTACAGTTATCATTGCTTATTTGTTCTTCAGCATGCATGTTTCTCTTCATTTCTCTTTAAATCATGTAATCTTTTTTATTTTTTATATCAGACTCAAAAGGACATATAGTTGTAAATACATTTGTTGTGAGTCTGATCTTTTGGTTCCTTAGTGACTAAAGTATTTTGTGCTTTATATATTTTACTGATCCATGATATCTATTATTTATTTGCATTATTTGCTTTTTGGTTGCTATATATATTATCTACTTATTTCAGACATTATGTGCTAAAGTATTTTGTGCTTTATATATTTTACAGATCCATGATATCTATTTTGTATTTGCATTACTTGCTTTTTGGTTGCTATATATATTATTTTACTTCCTTCAGACGTTCTATGTGCTAGATTATTGTTTTCTCTTTTTTCCTCGTAACTTTCATATACTTCTACCTTTAAGCAATGCTACCATAGATTTTATGTGTAGATACCAAGATGGTTATCACCATTGATGCAGTTTCTGCTATATACTATTTTCAAGGATTCTTGCTTGTTCATCTCATCAGTTGTAGTGTTTTGATTGAAGGTTCAAGTTCTTTTGCTATTAAGTAAAGTAACATATTGTTCCCAGAAGCCAAGGTCCAAAATATGAATGAAATAAGCATTTTCGCCACTCTATCATCCAGTCAATTCTGTTCCACTCCATCCCTCTTTCACAGCTGTGTGTCTTTCCGGTTAGGAAATGGTAAACCTTCCTCCTGTTACATAAATCCAAATTTGATTTTATCCAAGAAAAACCATCTTATCTTAACAATGTCTTGATTTTCTTCCTTCCATGTATAGAACTTTCTGATGCAAACACGGATGATTAATCCGTTTCTTTTTCAGCTGTGTGCTGGAGAGGGAGTCACTATTTCCATTCACTAGCCTTCACAGACTTTCCGTGTCTGAATCTGGTCCTCCATTGTTATTTTCTTGGAAGCAACTTGTTTTTTCTTTTTCTTTTTTGGCCTAATGTAAGGCCTTTGTTTCTATTGATCTTCATGCATGAGTTGTCTGTGCCTAGCCCAACGCGTTTTTATCTTCTTATGGTACCTATTCCTGTACCATCCAGAATCTTATGGGCATGCCAGTTACATCACTATAATCTTGCCTTGTAATTTTTTTTTTTGGATCTTATTCCTCTATTTGTACCAGAAAAATCTGTGGAACGCCTGGATAGCAATCTCCGATCTACGGGATACTGTCACCAAAAAAAGCCATAGATTGCAGTTGCTGAGACAAAAGTTGAGACTAGCTTCTATTCTTAAAGGACAAGTAAGCTTTTTTCTTTTTCCTTTTTTTGTCATTTCTCAATTGATAATAGCAGATATTTCATATTGGCCTATTTATTTAATTTCTATCTTAAATTGTTGGAACAAGTTATAGCATTTATCACATGGTTTCTGTATGCTGACTTATGAACTCCCTTCTTTGGGCTCACACGAAGCCAAGAAACGGTATCTGATTGGGGCTCTTAGAGATGAGACATAATACTGGTGAATATTTACCTGAAGTTCCGTTTTCTATGGCTCCCGTGCGTTAGAATCTCATCTGCATTTGCATAGCTCCATCTTGGTATCATTCTTTTACCAATGCTGAAGTTTGCTTTGGACTCACTTTGGAATTCCCAAAAGTGATGAAGTTAGTTTGTAAAATGTTGGGCTTTTGAATCTAGGCAATAGATTCTTCTATTTGTACCAATTGTTTGCTTTTGCATTAAAAAATTGGTAGGAAAAATTTTCATTCGCTGTTGAGAAAAACCACACTAATAATTTTTAGTTTATCATAATTGTATATTTTGGCTAATTATAAATGTTCAATTTGATATTTTGTAAGCTATTCTTGTTAGTATTATGTATGAATTATTATCCTGTTTGTGCATGAACATATGTGCAAGAAAAACACCCTAGTTTTGGTGTCTCTAATGTCCCATTGATATCTTATCATTGTAGATGACCTTGTTAGAAGATTGGGCTTCTTTGGAAAAAAACCACTCAGTTTCTCTGCTTGGAGCTATCGAAGCCTTAAAAGCTAGCACTCTTCGTCTTCCAGTAGTTGGAGGAGCTATTGTATGTGCCTTTCACTATTTTCAATTCAGAAACAAATTCTTTCCATAGTTCAAAAAAAGTTAACCATGTCTTCAATTGTGGTAGGCCAACGTTGTAGGCTTGAAGGATGCTATAGGTTCGGCTGTTGATGTTGTGCATGGAATGGCATCATCAATTTGTTCGCTTCTGCCAGTGGTAATCTCATTGCTGCTCTTTGCCTCTTTACATTATTGACTCGGCTTAGCTGCTCATAAGCAAGAAGCAGAGAAAGAGTAAAGATTCCATGGCTGAAATAGTAGATTGGTTTTCAGGTTGAGGAAGTGAACATTTTAGTGACAGAACTAGCACAAGTGAGTGCCAAAGAGCGAGCTCTACTCGAACAATGCACAGATTTCATTTCCTTGTTAGCAGCCATGCAGGTACTTCTCAATCCTCCCTTACCCACCCAAAAATTTCTCTTCTACGACTGTTTACAACGACCACTCCTGTGAATCTGACAGGTTCGAGACACTAGTTTGAGAACGCATGTAATACAACATAACTGTGTACGATCAGCTTAACAAGAGAGGTAGAACTGATTGCAGCCACTCAACAATATATGCTAACACCCATACAGAACCTTCAGACCTCGTGGAGGCAGCAGCGATTATGTGATAAGAAACGGAGCAAACTCGCCATTTTTTTTGCAGTGCATCCTGACCTCCAGGTATCCAATATTACAGGAAATGGTCTGTTACCCTCTAATTAGCTGTACACACGCCTTTCTTTTCTGTTTTTTTTTTTAGTCTCGTCGGTCTCCCACATTATCAGGGAAGGAAAGTATGTATATATGTAATATTCTTGCTCTGTTTCTTGTTAATCTTAGATCTCTCTGAATGTGCTATTATACATGAAGGAATTGCCGCATCTGAATCTATGAGCTTGTTGTTTAGCATTATTAAACTTCAGTTGCCTAAATTCTAGATTCTGATATCTTCCTCGTTGCTTCGGGGAAAACGAGGAAATGAAAACCTCGGACATCGAAGAGCAAACGACGCTCGAGTTTTGGGTGCTGACTTGCATGTTTTGTTTTCTATGGCTATATTTTCAATGGTTTGCTTTTTGATGGTAGCTTGAAAACAACGTGGTTGGAAGAGATGTGAAATGTTGCTGCATGTACAAGCAAGCACCTTCACTCTTTTCTTCGAACCAAAAAAGTGGCATAACTGCCTGCATCTAACATGATTTTCACACCTTTTTCTAATTTTTGCAATTACAACAACTTTTCGTAATTGCATATAATATAATGAATTATACGTTTTTTTTTTGTTTATTATGACTTTTATATTGATTGCGATCTTAAAAATTTCAGCAATTACAACACTAAGGGGGTATTTGGTGAGCTAGATAACCCAAGATAGGATATTACTATCTTAGCCCAACAATAATTTTGGGTGTGTTTGGTAGGTTAGATTCACCCCATGTTTGTTATTTTGGCCCGTTTTGGTAGGTGTGAAATTAACTATTTCACCATATTATACACAACATCTTTATCGGTGCCTCCCCCTACGATAGTGTATCTTGAGGCATTGATTACATTTCATTTTTTCATCTGATGTCCCTGTCTTCTTCGTCCTTCACCATGAGCCACACCATTTTTCATTTCTTTGTGCATCCCCTATGATAGTGTATTTGGGTTATAATTTTTTGGGTGAAGCTTTTGGATCTCTGAGTTCAATCGCTTTGATAGTTGCACTCTTTGATACTCCTCGTTTCCAGCCACCTCTTCTTCGTCCTTCAAAATCGTTGCTCAATTTGGGTGTTGTTGACGGATGTAGCTGTCGACTTGAGGGGGCCGACGGTAGTGGAGGGTTTCGCGATGGTAGTGGTGGGTTTCTCTTCATGGCTGCCGTCGCACCATGGCTGCTGTCTCTTCTGATTCTGGTTTGTCCGTTTCGATTGGTTTCGATTGTGCTCCATTTTGAGTTTTCGATTTTGCTCCATGACCGATTGGGTTTTTCTGTTCTTGCGTCGATTCAGTGGTTGGTTTGAGGTTGATGATTGTGTACATATCTGAGCCTATCTTTGCTTCGTTTTTGATTTGGATTTTTGCTCTATTTTTAGGTTTCGATTTTGGGGCTATGATGATTTTTGGTTTCGATTTTTGCTTCATTCTCTATTCTTGTTCTATTTTTACTCCATTTTATGTTCTTGTTCAATTTTTGCTCCATTTTCGGTTTGAAACTGTGATGATTGAAGGTCACCGAAATTGGAATGGAGGGATCGTCGTGCATGGTTTTCGGCCAACACTTTGATCGGTCCAAAAGAATTTGTCTCCGAAAATGGACCGTGGTATAGAGACGCGAATATGACTATTGAAAACTTTCATTAATTAATCTATTATAAACAAATTAACTAATATTTCAAGAACAAATCAGCTAAATTTGTTAATAAATATAATTAATCCTCAATTTTGTTTAATAATTAATTTATCCTCAAATTAGCTTAATATTAATCTTACATTTACGAATCCCCAATTAAGCTTAAATTAATGGCAACAAGCATTAATTAATTCATTAGACATGTTTCACTTGATTAATTTATTTAGTTAATCTTGGTATTAATTAATAAATCAATCATTTAGTTTAGTAATAAATTAAATAATTATTCATTATCAAAATTTAAAATATATTCATATTTTGAAAAGGATAAAAAAAAATTTATTTTATACTTTATTTATAATATAATCTAGACAATCAGACATCTCATTTATTTTTATCTTGATTTTTATCTAACTTACCAAACAATAATACTAAATTCTTATTTTAATCACTATCTTTATTTTTATCTCAAATACTATCTTGTTATATCCTATCATAGCTGCCAAAGATAAAGGAATTTGTAATTTGACAAAATTAAAACAACTCCAAAGTATCATAAGTATGGACGTTTTTCCAAAAATGTATTCATTTTTAATAAGGTTAATTTCCTGTAAATATACTAACTATTATCAAATTTTGATTTTTAATGAAGTAAAGAAAATTGATGAGAAACTACATAAACCTTGAAAATATCTGAAATTTTTGTTCCCGCTCAATTTCTGACTAAATTATGACTGGCATTGAAAATCAAATGTACTATGAATCGAGATTCGAAATTGTGACCGATTGGCCTCCCATGACCTGTACTATCAAACCCCCAAATTAATTTCAAAATCTGACGTTAAACAAAATCAATTGTAATAATAAAATTTTAATTTGTCTGATTGTGAATGACGTTGATTCCCCGTTTTAAAAGAAAAGGAAGAAAAATTGTTGCAATTTCATACATAATTCTAGATCTAATCAAATAAAAGTGATACTAAACATAGTCATAATTTTTTTTTGAACATTTAATTTATTGCAGTTCCATATATAATCTCTAAATCCAACGAAGTTAACTAAACATATGATATGAATATGAAGCGACCCGATTATTGGAAAGCTATATTCATATCATAAAATATCAAAAGAGAATCGAGTTAGAGGTTCTAACCAGGAGCATGCACATCCCAAAAACACATAGTTTTTCCTCCAAAAGTGACTTATCTGGGAATACATTAGATATTTACCAAAGCCAGGTTCTTGAGAAGATCCTACATTAGAAAAGTAAATGCCTCGAGTGTGAGAAGGTTCGGGTTGGTAATACTTGAAAAAAATTAAATCGCAGAAGTTTTTAAAAGTGGTGAATTTATTTTCTTGAATTCTCTTTTTAAAAATTAATGGACTACCCCTTCTCTCTCTTCTGTCTCTCCTGACCTACCCTCCAAAGACACTCGTTCCTTGCCGGGAAATCAGAATTTTTATTGTCAGATCTATGTATACAGGGCAGCTTTGTTCCAATAGGGCAATTTTTAGTTCGTACAGAGTGATCTTCTTACAAATGTGGTTTCTCCATTATGTTTTCTTGAGCTACGGTGGGGCTTCTTCATCTTAGTTGCAGGCTGACATAAAAAAGGCTTCTGAAAAATTCGATTTTTCAGCAAAAAATTCACAATGTGATAGGTGAATTTACACGTTCAGGGTGTGAATGCTGTCTTGATTGTGATGATGGTGGCCGCTGTTCTCGAACCAGCTTCAACAACTGGAGAAAGATTACAGCAATGGATCAAAGAAAACCAAAATCAAGAATTGTTTCATCTAGATACATGTCCCCTTCAACTTCGACTTCCACATCCACATCAAATTCATCCTCAGTTTCCTCGTCTTCTTCCAATTCTAGAAGGTACCCTTCCCCTTTAATTTCAAGAAGCTCGACGCCGGTGCCGAATGGCCCCAAAAGGTCTGTTTCCGTCGACCGGCGGAGGTCGGCGGCGGCCAGACCTCTAATGTCCGATCTTGATTCAAGGAATGGAAATGCTGCTGAAGTGTCAGCTACCGCGAAGCTTCACGTGACTTCTACTCGGAGTTTGTCGGTATCGTTTCAAGGAGAAGCCTTTTCGTTGCCCATTAGTAAGACTAAGGCGGCACCCTCCTCGCCTAATGTGAGGAAAGGGACGCCGGAGAGGAGAAGGGGTAGCACCCCATTGAGAGGGGGAGGAGATCTGGTGGAGAATTCTAAGCCTTCTGATCACAACCGTTGGCCTGCCAGGAATAGGGTGGTTAATCCGTTGTCGCGGAGTTTGGATTGCCGTGGCAGCGGCAGTGACCGGAGTAAGTTGGTGGGACCTGCGAATGGAATCCGAACTCTGCAGCAATTGATGAATGATGTGACGAGGTCTTCTCTTGATAGAAGGCCGAGTCTTGATTTCGGGAATTCTGACCTAATAAAGGCAGCTCCTGATGGGAATTCAGTTAATAATGGATTCTCATTGCCGTGTGATCTCACTGCATCTGATTCAGACAGTGTGTACTCGGACAGTACTTCGGGAGTTCAAGAATTTGGTGGCGGTGTCAATGGCCGAAATGGGCCACGTGGGATTGCTGGTTCGGCTAGGTTTTGGCAGGAAACGAATAACCGGTTGAGGAGGCTGCAGGATCCAGGTTCACCTCTATCAATGAGTCCTACCTCTAAACTGATGGGGTTGAGGAGGCTGCAGGATCCAGGTTCACCTCTATCAATGAGTCCTACCTCTAAACTGATGGTGCCGCCAAATTTGAGAAGGAGTTCGAGTGATGGTCATGGTCTTTTGATGTCATCCCCTGCTCGTGGTGCATCCCCTGCTCGTGATGGTATAAGGCCTGCCTCGCCTAGCAAGCTCATGACGCCTGTTTGGTCATCTCCATCTCGGGGCCATAGTCCATCTCGGATAAAAAATGCTGTTAGCACCATTAATAACAATTTCACTGAGTCACTTTCAGTCCTTAGTTTTGCTGTTGATGTCCGGAGGGGTAAAGTTGGGGAAAACCGGATTTTTGATGCACACTTGTTGAGACTCTTGCACAACCGGAACCTACAGTGGCGCTTTGTAAATGCATCAACTGAGGCAGTTATGTTGGTGCAGAAACACAGTGGAGAGGTGAGGATGTTTTGGTGTTACTTATTCTTTGACCATACAGATGTGGTTTCTTGTTGTTGCCTTGAATCATGTTTGAAATTATCATAAGATAGATCTGTTCTTGTGATGGGTGCTACGCCTCTTTTGTGTTTCATTTTGATTTTATTTCATGTTTACCTTGAGAAAATGAGTAAAGGAAACACAGATCTGTTCATGAGTATAAGAATATGAATATTTTTGGGATTTGTTGGGCTGATATGTTTGTTAGTCGTGTTGAAACTAGAGGAGATGCTTTACGTTTTCCATCTATTTCTCAGGGACTGGCCAAATATGGTTTTCTGATATTGAATGTAAATTTTCAGGACACATGGTGTTAGAGTGTGTGTTCTAATTTTAAAATATTAAGCTCAATCCCTTCAGAAAAAAGAAGAAGCATCAAGCTCAAGCTCTTGAGGAAAAGATGCATCTGAATCACAGCAAAACCAAGCCAAGCTTTGCATTTATGCAATCTATAAACATTGTGGAACTATGTCATCTGTTAATATGGTCATGTCGTCATCTTGGATTTAGCTGTCATTTCGTATTTTCTTTTGTTGAAGATGTAGTGTACAAGTGTAAGAGGCTACAAGCTTGGGTTCTATGGTCATAAATAATCAACCAATACTATCCACCTCTGTTTATGCCTTTTACCAAATATGGCATAACAATGCTATTTTAGATGCACACCAAATATGGCATAATTGTATATCTTATTATGGTCAGATAGAATTCATCAACATTTCGAATTGTTCTAATTATCCATTTTGAGTGTGCCGAAAATGGTAGATGATAATTCACTGTACATCTTGGGGAGGCTTTCTGACTAGAAAAAAAATCTATTGAATGAGAATCCTAGTTTCAGAATATTGGAAGGAACTCTTCAGGTTGAAGCATATAATGCCAAATCAATCTATAAGGCTTGGGGTTCTTGCGTCTTGCTTCCAGTATAAGGCAAAAATTCATCTTATCTGTGTAGAGTCTATATACACTGTAGACCCAGTAATCAGGGGGATTCCACAATTTATAGTAAAAGCTGGAATAGTGTAGAGTGCAGAACATCTCTAGTTATCATTGCTCAGTTATGCTTTTGCATGCATGGTTCTCTTTAAAATGAGTAATCTTTTTTCCATTTTTGATAAGATCCAATATAAAGGACATGTAGTTGTAAATACATTTGTTATGGGTCCAACCATTTCAATTGAATCTGAGGTTCCTCAGATGGGGGGGATTTGACTCGATACAGATCCATGATATGTATATGACATCTACATAACATGCCTTTTGGTTGATCTATATAGTATTTATTTCAGCTCTGAAGTTCTACTTGCTAGATTTTTCTTTTTTCTTTTTCCTCATAACTTTCATATACTTCTACCTTTAAGCAATTGCTTCCATAGATTTTGTGTATAGATGGTTATCATCATTGATGCAGTTTCTGCTATCTTCATTTTCAAGAATTCTTGCTAGGACAGTTCAAGAGTTCTCTCTCCCCCCTCTCTCTTCTTAATCTTAATTTTAGCCTAATGTTCACGCCCTCCATTGTTACTTTAGCAGAAGCAAGTCGTTTTTTTTTTTTTTTGCCAATTGTAAGGCCTTAGTTTGTGTTGATGTTCATGCATGAGTTGTCTGTTTGTGCCTAGCCCAATGCTTTTGTTATCTTCTTATGGTATGACAATCTACTACCATCCAGAACACTTTTGGCATGGCTGTTACACCACTGTCTTATCTTGCCTTGTAAAAGTTCGTGATCTTATTCCTTCATTTGTACCAGAAAAATCTGTGGAACACCTGGATAGCAATCTCTGACCTACGTAATACTGTCACCAAAAAAAGTCATAGACTACAGTTGCTGAGGCAAAAGTTGAGATTAGCTTCCATTCTCAAAGGACAGGTAAGTTTTATTTTTTATTTCTCAATTGATAATAGCTGACTAGATTACTAAATTAATTTTCATTTTTTTGCTTATTTATTTATTTCTATCATAGGCCTTAAGATCTCTTTTAGCTAACAAGTTTATTGGTAGCCTGAATAAATTTCTGGCT
>JAYDZE010322935.1:0-18272 GCA_034509125.1 Monilaria moniliformis | reverse complement strand
GACTACGGGTAATAACCGTAGTGTTTAATACTTCATAGACTACGATTTTTAAACCGTAGTCTATGCCCAGGAGCATAAACTACACCATCAATGTCTACGGTTTTTGTAACACATAGACTACGGGTTAAAACCGTAGTATATGAGCGTATTTCTTGTAGTGAAAAAAAAAAGAAAAAAAAAAGGACAATTATGTGCGGGATGAGCCATCTAACTTTATAGTAGATCTTCGATCGGGTCTTTTCTTATTTTTGTTCTCCGTACTAAAGCATATTTGTGGTTTTAACAAATTACTTTAATGTATCGGAGGATTCAACTTGCACATGATAACTAATAGTATCTGAAAATTAAGAACTCTGATTTTATTAAAAATAATGTAATCGAACTTGTTACACAAGACGGGCCTCTCATTATCACAAAATACAAAAAAATGGAATTTACAAAAAACTTATTTAACATCACTTCCCTAAAGAAACACTAAATTTCCCCACATAATTGATAGAAAAAGTTAAAAGTGTATGTATTGCCAAAATGGCACTAACGTACTCATTTTAACTATGTGTGAGTCCCACTAGATAATCATCATGATCTATCTGTGTCTTAAAAATAATTGGGCCCTCTCTTACCTTATATTTGTTTGGAGATGAGACTCTTATTTTGATTTAATTTCTAGATGTACCTATCTCACCTAACGTCACACATGGTGTAGTTTACATCACATATAAATATTGCCTTGGAAATATATTAAATATTTACAATTTCAAAATAAACGCATGAATGTAGAAATTCAATAACAAGAAGCTACCACTATATAAGTGATATGTAAAATAAAAGCGACCACAACCAAATATTAGTCAACACAAAACTCGTTATCTTTGCACCTCGTTCCAAAAGCAAATTATCAACACAATTCTCATATATTATGAAATCTACTAGCAAAGTGATGAAAAAAATTAAAATACATAGTAAAAAAAATGAGTTGTCTTGCACATGTATAATATATACGCTTACTATTTTACATCAATGTCCACAAATAGAACACGTGTGCCAACATATTTTGAAATTATATGGAAGTATTTAATTACTCTTCCATTTTGTGACCAATTCGTTCAAGAATTTCGTGGATGCACCATTTTCACTAAGTGATTTCGCAGCCGCATCCTTGAGGTCCCTCATTCGACTCCTGATTCCTTTTCCTTCTTCTCCCTCCATCAAACCTTTGACGAGGTTCGCGATTTGAACCCTATCAACAATGCCGTTCTCCCTCGGGCACGCCCGTAGGGCCACCTTCGCATCCTCCTGTACGATCACGGCATTCATCTTTTGTTCTGCGTACAATGGCCAAGCAATCATCGGCACCCCGTTGGTGACGCTCTCTAAAATGGAGTTCCACCCACAGTGCGTCAGAAAAGCCCCTATTGACCTGTGGGCTAAAATTTGGGCCTGCGGGGCCCAAAAGGGGACCACTAGGCCCCGGCCCTTGGTCCGCTCAAGGAACCCTTCCGGCAAATAAGCCAGAGGATCACCACTATTAGAAACATTAAAATATGTAGCGTCGGAACGTGCCTTATTTGGCAGTCTCAACACCCATAAAAATCTTTGTTCGCTTATTTCTAGCCCTGATGCCAATTCAACGATCTGATCATGGGAGAGTGACCCGCCACTTCCGAAAGAGGCGTACAACACCGAGCCACTTGGCTGGTCGTCGAGCCACTTCGAGCAGACGCACGGGCCATCATTTTTGGGCGCCGAGCCCATTTTGATTAGGGGCCCGATTGGATAGACGGGGGGTTTACCTTCTTCCTCCCTGAGTAAGTACTCGATCGGGCCGGGCTCTAATTCTTTGAAGCTATTGAGCACGATTCCATCGGCCAATCTATACCTCTTCATGTGATGGATCACCCATTTGTAGGCCTCATTCTTCCTATCCTGGGCCGGGTCGAACAATTCGCCGCCGTGAAGCGGCGTGCAGCCGGGAAACTTGACCTTCTCCGGCAGGTCCCGGTACTCGGCGGAGACCGTTTTGTCGAGCTCCGGGAGGTGGAGGAACATACAGAGGGCCATGGCGGTGGAGGGGTAGAAGATGAAACAGGGGATATGGAGGTCACGCGCGGCGTCGAAGCCGTCGGTCCCGAAGAGGTCGACGACGAGGGCGGTGAGATTCTTAGAGTCATGCAGGGCGGCGAGAGATTGGCGGATTTCGGGGAGGGAGCGGGTGATGGTGAGGGAGATGCGGGTCTCGATCTTGACGTCGGCGGGGAGGTCATCGAAGGAGACGGGTGGGAGGAGGACGTGGTCGATGGCGGGAGGGAGGGCGGCGAAGAAGGCGGATTGGGCGGCGAAGAGGGGGCCGTCGGTGGGGACGATGAAGGTGGTGGTGAAGCCGTGGAGGCGGTGGAGCTTCTTGGCGAACTCACCCAGGGGGATGAGGTGGCCCATGCCGGGGGTCGGGAGGATGGCGATGTGGGAAGGGGTGGGGGTGGAATCCATGGATGGTTGGAGGTGAGAGATTGTCAAGATTGGATAATTATGGAGGGAGAACTTTTTGAGGTGAATGATGACCAGTTGAGAGGTGTGTGTATTGTGTATATATAGAGATAGATACATGTAGGTGGGGTGGTGAGGTGGGGGGGTGGGGGAGCGTTAGTTTTCTGGAAGTAGTAGAAATGATTCGTACTCTACAAGTAAGTGAGGAATCTAATGTATTAATTGTTCGATTCTCCTTAAATATTTTGTTTGGAATTAATGAATATATATTATATATCAAATTAGTATTATCGTAATTAAATAATAAATTTGTGAAGATGAATTGAATTTGGAACATTTATGGCATGTGAATTTTTGTCCGATTTGTACTAATTTATGAGTTCAATGAAAATTAAGGACAAGTAAGAAAGTTTTTAGAATGTGGATATAGTATATGCTACAAAGTTCTAATTTAAATGTCCTGGTGTGAGTAAAAAATCGAGGAAGATATATTCTAAAAGTATGATAGTTCAGATCATTTGTCTCGATATTTTCGTATCCCATTAGTGATATTTATTATAAAAATAAAATAATTATAATGTAATGGATTCTAATTGATATTAATAGATGAAGGCCCTACACCAATTTATCTATGATTGATTATTGCATACTTTGCATTTATTATACATATGATTAATTATATTAATTAATGGATGAAGGCCCTACACCAACAATTTAACTATAATTTATACAAAAGCTAAGTACAATTTGGAAACTTTCCATATTAATCGATTTCATAGAACCCATAAATAGTTCATCTTCTGAAAATGCCAAGTGTTATCTAAAAACTGAAAATTGCCGGAAAAGATAATAATAACTCATTTTTGCGTTATTTTCCGTCAAATTGCAAATGCTAAAGAAATACTGATATAATTGTCTTAGAAGCAATTATTTGTTAATATCACGAACTATGACCAAATTCTAGATTTTTCCACAAACTTGAAACTTGGTCGCAAAAATCATGAACTTTATTGTTGTTGCCGATTTCTCACGATCCCTCGAATCGAAACCGACGTGGCAAATTAAAAGATGAAATGACAATTAAATATATCAAAACGATCGTTTTGATACTATTTTTTTTTAAATACACGTCATAGTCACCTTACTCCTTCTCTCTTCCCTCTTTCTCATATCCCCCAACACACACTGCACCAATGCCTGTTTAGGGAAAGATAGAAAATTCAACGTCTAATTAGAGAGAGAGAGATGGCATATTTTGACGACGCGACAGATCCTCCATTTGACTAAGAATGACACACAAACTACGCTGATTCCTATTCCGTCTTCGCTCCGACGACGCTCTGCCCTACTCTGGCTCTGCCTTCGTGCTAGAATACTTGGAATCCGAGCAAATTTCTGTAAACCAGCTAAAATTTTAGTATCAAAACGACATCATTTTGATAGATATAATTGTCACTTCAGTATTCAATTTGCCACGTTGGTTTCGATTTAGGTTATCGTGAGAAATCAACAACAACAACAAAAAAGTTCATGTTTTTGCTACAAAGTTTGTAGTTTTTGGAAAATTTCCGAATTTAGCCATAATTCGTGATATTAGTTACCAATTAATCTTTTATTAATTACCATAATAAATACATCTATAACTAATCAACAAATAACAAAAAATATGAAATAAAAATGAAATAAAATAAAATAAAAAGAACATCATAATTATATCCTCAAAATTTAAATTTAACACTTAAATCAAAAGAAACGGAACACTTAACAACAAGAACCGAGAGAATATTAAATGCAAAGTAGTTACTAGACCATCAAGCAAAAGGCGACTTTTCCTCCGTTGATGATCTTGCCGGACAATAAATTCGGCTATTTATGACTAAATATAACCACATGCTGTGATGTCAATAATATCTCAATGACGTTTATACATTGAAAGTATCGAAAAGGGATGAAGAAAATTAACTTTAATCTCTTATTTTATCTAATGGGATGCATGATTAAATTATTTACTAAATAAAATTATCTTCGTAGATTGAGAGCAGTTGGTGTTTAATATTGGGAGTGCTTATATGGAAGGTAACGATGACAATATTCTAGGGATTAATGATGATTACGTAAGTATTGCATCATTACTTCGTATTGCATCATTACATAAATAATAGAAACTTCAGTTCATGGTAAATCAATCATCACATAAATGCATTGAAATTTATTTCAATATGTTTTCTTAAAAAAGTAACGCTAAACAGCCACATTATGGTTGTCCATACGTGATTTTTTTTGAAAAAATCAGATTGATTCAGTTAAAATTGGTTCACCTAATAAAATTAAATTTATAACCTCTCGTCAAAAAATGACTATTATGTAAATGAATATTAATATATTATTTTTTTTTCAAATACATTAACTATTATATTATTGTATGGATGGTCATAATGTGGCCGCTCAGCTTTATTGTTTCTAAAATGTATTACTATTAACAAAAAAGAATAAAACATAAAGTTGAATTGTCGAGATACGGTCGTTTTTTATTTATGGAAAGGTGCAATTAAAGGAATACTACGTATGAATTATTAAGTACATACAATAACATATAATTATGAATATTTATTTTTTGGTAAATATATGATGCAATTGTGCAAGAGACTATTTATGACATAAGAAAACCGCATAGGTTATTTGATGTATACGCTGGACAAAAATTGTTGGTGAAGTACAAATTTCAGATATTTTACAAATAATATTCATTTAACCTATCAAAACATTGTTGTATTTAATTAATAAGACTTATTTTCACTTCAAAAAAAATTCATGAGAATTATTTACATTTTTATAAGTCGAATGTAATTATTTGAATGGTATTTTCTTATATGATGATTTTTATATAAATTTACTCAAAATCAGCAATGAATTCAACAATAATATATAACATATGTATGTTAAGATCAAATCATAGAGAACTTTCAAGACAATAGATTATAGGTGTATAATCATTGGCGGACCCAATAAAAAATGGGGAGGGGCTTAAACCCTTACTAATTTTTTATTTTTATTTTTTATAATAAAATTTATGAAAATTATCAAAAATTGTCTTTAGCTCTTATTAAGTCAATGTCTCGAAGACTAGAAAATCAGAAGTTTGAGGATTTCAGCATATACCAACATTTTTTCATGCGTCTGCCACTATATACAATATTACCTATATCTGATCCGCTCATTAATTTTATGTATATTTAGACTTTTTAATTATATCGATAATATACACATGTATACTATGTGTGTGTATGTGTGTGGGTGTGCTGTCATTACTAATTGATGATTGAGATAGTTCCAAATAATAGTTTCCAAGAACGATAACTTTGACTATTAAGCCGTAATTATGATAAATTCTAAGTAGATAATTATTTCGGGACCCACGACCATGACATTTTATATTTTTGGTAAATGAAATATATTTAGTACTTGATAAAAATTGTAACTTTGATTATTTCTTGATAAAATAACATTGTATGTCGTAATAGCTTTTCTTCCAACTATTTTTTCACAGTTATTTTTTATGTTTAAACGATTATAGTAATATGACAGTGAAATTACTCAACCAAATTAATATTCAATTATTGCTCATTCAACTTTATTAATATGGAGCGACTTTTTCTATATTATATACTTGTCAAATTTATGGTATGTGAAGACATTACATGTTAATGATTATTA
This sequence comes from Monilaria moniliformis, assembly GCA_034509125.1. Classification (NCBI taxonomy): domain Eukaryota; kingdom Viridiplantae; phylum Streptophyta; class Magnoliopsida; order Caryophyllales; family Aizoaceae; genus Monilaria; species Monilaria moniliformis. Next base: position 12,074 of record JAYDZE010322935.1, on the reverse strand, counting down.
AAAAAAAATTTAAATATATTATGTAGGTGTTGGGACCTGCTGACTCGGACAGGCCACGAGTTATTACACGTGGCGGAATCTCGTAGATTCACAGCTAAACCTTCTAGAAGAGAAAAGGCATCAAAATGCAATTAAATATTCAACATTTAGTGATGTCAACGATCATGTTAGCATTATGTCATGCCCAACCTGTCGAAACAAAAAATAGGTCACCTTAATTGAAGATATTGAATTTATCAAAAGAATAATGCAAAATATTTTCGAGAAAATAGGTTATTCAACTTTTACATTTAACAAAAATTACGTTTGCATTTTCTTTTTGTCTAATTGGGTGGTTATGGTTTATTTGGTTGAGTTGAAAAATTAATTTTTTTATTATAGGTGGTCATTTGACAAAAATATAATTATAATATAATAAAGTATATAATGTTCACCTCTGGTTCAGATTTTGCATTTTAACTATTATAGGATTTTTTTTAGTGAATGTATCACAACTTACTCTTCTAAAAATTTGAGTAAAGTTAGCTTATATTAAAAACAAATCATTACCTAAAATAGTTTTACTATTTCCAAATATGACAATATGCAATTCAGTAACTTAAAATACTTATTAGTAAATTAATTATTTCTATAATTAATTATATAGATAGATATAAGTAGGGTTGTCAAAGACCGTCTCCGACTCGATTCACCGGCGCCGCTACCAGCCTTCCCGCCACCGGCCTCCCTAGTCTCGAGGTGACAATTACTGGCCCACCACACCACCACCGCTGGCCTCTCCCGAGACCACATCCCGGCGTGAGCCTTCCACCTCTTCCAGACCATGCCCAGGCAGGCCTGCACGCAGCACTAGTGAGAGTTATTGCACTCAGCCCCTCTTCCTCCTCCTTACAATTTTTTATTTTCTTTTATTTTCTGTTCTGTGCACTGCTTCTGGTTTTGATGATAAAAATTAGAAAGATTGATTCTTTAGGTAAAGTGCATCATATGATTTCTCCGATTCCATTGGTTTGTTCGTGTCTCAGAAAACACTAATTTGTATTTGTCTACTTAACCACTAATCTGTTTAGTGTTGTTTGTTCGAGTTTGCTTCGTTAAATAATGAAAACCATTGCTGCTTAGTGTTGTTTGTTCAAGTTTTAGAAATTTTTAGAAAATACTAATCTGTTAGTTAGGATATTGTCCATATGAGTTTTAATGATTGCTGCTTAGTTGTTTGCTCTTAATATTATTTCCTAATGATTGTTTTTTAAGTCTTTATGGGAATATGTTGTTTTGTCATAAAAAGAATGAAATATGAAATATATATTTTCCCTAAATTTGATAGTTTCTGCAAATTTTTACACAAATTTCTTAAAAAAGAAAAGGAAAATTGGGTAAACGGGTACCCGATTGATCGGGTACAGATACCCAAATCGGGTATTAGGATTACCCGAAACTATTTTCGAGTCAGGTTTAGGTGTGTAGTTTTTTTCAAATTTTGGGATCAGATACCCAATTTAATTATGAAATGAATGAAGTATAATATTCATATTTAATTATATTGTACTCTACACTAATTAAAAAGATAGAAATATGTATTGTTCTAAAATAGAACATATTTAACACTTATAATATATGGAATAGTCAACAAATTATAAATATCTTATTAATGTAGACAAAGTATATTTTATACTGTAATATAAGTTATTTAGTAACCGTCATTCTACTCCTATGCGATACACGAGTATCACATTTTAAATTTGATTAATTGCATACAAAGGCATAAACTACACCAAAATTTTAGTTTTTCAATTATTCTATTTCTTTCGTCAAAAAATACATGAATTTTTCTTAATTATTTTGAATTTGGCACAATCCAAATTCTGTGACCGAAACCCCAATTTTTAGAGTTTGATGGGCAATTCGATTATTGGAAAACTCTTGATTGTAGCTTGCTAATGGTACACATGGTTGAGTTTTGGTCATCGAAAGTGGTCGAAAAATGACTTAAAAGTTATTGTCACAGTACTCTATTTTTTTTTTCTTCTGAAATTTGAACTCATATACCACATATCATTAGAAAACTATCGTTGAGAGCTTTTCAATGATTACCCATCACTCCAAAAATTTGGGTTATTAACCAATGAAAAAAGTTCATATATTTTTTGACCAAAAAATAGAATAATTTAACAACTAAAATTTGAATAGTTCATGTATTTAAAGGCAATTAACCATTTTAACTTTATAGTATTGAATAATTTAATATGTTAAAAATGGTGATTGTGACGAGACACAAAAATATAAAACTTTAAAAAGTACAAATTATAAATATTGAATGCTCCCTCCCGCCAAAATGGTTCTAGCTATTAGATAGTCCAATAATTTAGTGGTTAATTCTCATTTACCTATTAGATGGTCCAATAATTTATAGGTTAAAACAATAAATGTATTTATTGGATTATTTAAATAGTAATGCAATTGATCTAAATATCTGTAATTTATTAGAAAGCTGCAATTGAAAGATTTTTAATGGTCGGATTGCTCATCGAACTCTAAAAATGTTAGTTATTGGAAAACAAAATTTGAACTCATGCCAGATTCAAAAAATAAAAAAATAAAAAGTTCATGTATTTTTTGACAAAAAAATAGAATAAGTTGAAAACCAAAATTTGAGTATAGCTTCATGTATTTATAGACAATTAACCTAATATAAAAATGTGATACATGTGCATCACACGAAAGGAGAATGCTAGTGACTTAAAAAATAGTGGCGTTAATTTTTCAATAAATTAAAAGATAGTGACAATATTAAAAATAACTGCAATTTTGCGTATTAACTGACAATTAATCAATAAAACAACTAAAATATCTATTACCCATGTTACAAATTTCACCTCCTAGATGTGATGTAATAATTTTATATGCTATCATATATTAATAAAACAGTATTATTATTTTTGACTAAATTATCTATTTCTTTAATCATTTTTAATTCTCATGATACAACTGGATACTTTTGGGCGTCGCAAACTTGCAATTATGCCCAGTCCAAGGCCCGTATCCATTCTCTTGTCAGAATCGGCCCATATTATTATGGACAGGCCCGTTTCATAAGCCCATTAGAATCCTTACAAAAAACTGCTTCTATATCTCCAACAGAACCTTTCCACTATACACATCTCGAGGACTAGAGAGAAAATTAGAGAGAGAGAAATGATCTACAGAAAGTGGAGTCTGCTTACCGGCCCGACCTCGCTCATCGCCGGAGTAATCGGCACTGTAGTGGTCGCCGATCTCATATTCGTTGATAACGTAAGATTTTATCTCTTAGGGTTTCGATATTTGAATCGTAATGTTATGTATTTGGCCTGCGCTCGTTGAAAATTGACCGAGTTTATGTGGTCTTGTGGATTTCCTCGAAGAAAATTATTTAATTTTCTGTTCTGTATGAATCCGATGAGCGAAATCGAATAATTTAATTTCGTTTTTTAAGATTTATTTGCTCGATTTGTATGATTATAGCTAATCTAGTTTTACTTGACTTGAATCCTAAATTTGATGATTTTTTTGGCCAACATATACAGAACAATTTGGTTGATCAATATATTGGATTTTTACATTGTATTTTGGAATCGGCCTTGTAGTGCTCTACATGATTCTTAGGGATGATTTTTAGATTTTATGTAGCTAGTGTGCTGAAAAGTAGAGATTATTTTATTATGTTATTAGGTTCTTTTGATTAATAAATGGTTCTTCAATTGCATTCCTTTTTTCTGTTTTAGCTTCGGAGTATTGTGTAGTATGTTATCTTCAATAAATTTATGGAGTTTTTGGAGATATGCACATGCTTTCAACATTCTAATGTAAATTTGTTTAAAGTTGATTTGCTGCGCTGCCATAATTCCATTTTCAGTTGATTCTAGAGTAGGAGCATGGTTGATTCAATGGGATTATTTTTAAGTAGTTCTCCACCTTTTGACATTATTGATGAGCTTCTACGTCTGCTGAAGTCTATAAATTACTTAATTGTCTTTTGATTATAATTATATGCGAAGAGTAATTGGTTCCTTGAAAGTTTCTAGCTTCTGGTATAAAATAATGCGAAATCAGATATATTCAAGAAAGGGTTGTATCATATAGTAATTTCAAGTTGATGCACGAATCTTGGCTGTGAGCTTTTCAATCATAAAATACTACTCTGATACTATTTGCTGTTGAAGTTGAGAAATGAGAAATGGCTTTCTTAAACAATGTCACAATAATATCTTCACTTTGTAATCTGACTATTCTAGTTTAGTTACTGTTATCTTCACTCAACGTATTCTTTTGTAGACTGAGGTCCCTTCATGTTCCCTTGGTAGGCTAAATTGTAATCTTTAGATGTTAGATTCTTTATAGCTTTAAGTTCTTTGATTGTTATGTACTGATCTTGTGACTTGTGCCCCTGACTCCATCGAGCTTTGTAGTCACTGAACATCTTTTGATATGCTCTCAACATTCTGACGTCAGTTTTATGTTCCTCCTTGTGTAGGGTTGGTTGCGCAAGGGAGATGAAAAGAAGCAAGAACCAGCGACTAAAACCAAGTAGAAGCAGAAGTGATGCATTCCAATTGCTGTGTTCTTTTGTTTTGTTAAAAATGCGATGTTGAATAAATAGATCTTGTTCGTTATGAAATTCAGTTTATGTGTTTAAATCCTTGTTTTCACTAACAACCATCTGGATAGCCAGAAAATGAAGAAGAGGCAGCAAATGAATCACAATATTCAAGTAAGTACAAAACTGACTTAACATTATCTTTGATTTCTAAGAAGCATTTCCATCATCAAATCATTCCAAGAATCTATAGGGCCAGGTAAGCACCAATGCAAACAGTCATTCTGAATCTTTGCATGCTTGTCTTTCCCCTCATATGGTTGGAACTTCCTGTACACGCCCGGGTGACCATCTGGTCTGAGGAGCGAAAGCATGGTTGTATCGAGCAGCTCGAAACTACCCACCCTGTTTCTTGAAACTACTTCTGCTGCCCACTGAAACTCTTCAAGTTCAACACTTCTCATCATCTCATCTATGTCTCTGATTTCAACTTCGTCTGCTTTGAATGGTTCCGTCCTGTTACAGTAACCCCCGGAGTCCCATTCCCCGTTTTCAAAGTGATCTGGAGTTATAGTCCTGAAGAGTATATACGGCTTATGCTCCGCCTCAGATACGAATTTGAGCGTTGTGTTGAGTGCCTTTCTGTATGCGTGTTGAAATCCTACTTCTGTTATGTTGCTATCATGGCAGCCGTGGCAGCCCAGAGTAGTGTTGTTCTCGTAGTAAATCGCATACTTGAGAAACCATTTACCTCCCCCAATTACTACATAGTCGAAATCCACGTACTGATCTGTCCAGATCGTGTCGGGTTCATCTACATGTAGCTGGATAATGCCAGAGGAAACGCCGTCGTCATCCTCGAAGGTGGAGGCTTTCGTTAGGAATGGAGCCCAGACGACAGAGACCGTGAAATTGTGAGAGGGAAACGACCATCTCCGGTTCTTGTATGGCTCGTCGTGGTAGACGTCAACGGCTTCTTCTACCTATAACATGGAGTAAGATCGAGGAGTTCAAGTACTATCCTCCACGAGCTTTTCGAAATAAAAAACAGAAAATAAGGGGGAAAAGAATATTAAAGAATTCAAAGCAACAAATGACAGCAAAATGAAATGAAAGTTAAACTAACTATTGTAGGTCCATTGAGGTGGGGGCTATGTCTAGTTGGTCAAGCTCAATATAGTCATAAAACCACAACACCAAACTCAAGCATATAACCATTTCAAAATTCTTAACCCCTCACCTATTTTATTAATCAACTAGCTGCAATGTGAGACAGAGACATATAGGACCCTCAAATCACATCATTTCTTGAATCAACTTAGACATCAAGCAATTGGCAAACTTCCACTACTCAATTAATCAGAATCATCATAATCTACATTCAATCTCAAGTAACATTACCTGTGATAGAATGCAGAGTAATGACTGAACATGGTTACGCATGATTGAATCACCAATGAATGCTAGTGATTTATCCCTCATCATCTCAAGAAATTTCTTGGCATCAAGCCTAGGCAAGCTGCAGTCCCTGGGCTTCCATCTCCAGTAAACGTAGCCCGAATCTGGCCGCCCATTCTTCATACAATTTTGTGGAGCTTCTATTGTTCTGCAACTGCTGTTGGTGTAGAATGGACCATCGGGTTCTGGAACCCAATCTCCATTGAATAAATCACAGCTTTCTGTAACCAGATAGTGTAAAAGCAACCCTTGTTAGTACAATTCCAAATAACAGCAGACTTAATTTTGGGATTCTTAATTCAGATATGCAGTAGTTGGTTAGTTATGACTTTAATAATATTTTTTATGTTCTTGATTTAGGAAGTTGGTCCAATTTACATTTCAAGAAGGTTCAATTGGCTGAAATGGTATGTTTCAGGTTCATAAATCACAACATTTTCACATCATCAATTTGACATATTTTTAGCCCTTTTTCATGAATTCAATCTTGAATGTGATCCGGAAATTTAAAAAGATTCAATCTTTGTTCTTTTTAAGATTGAGGAGAAAACCTTAGAACTAACGAATTAAACAAAAAATTGAAGTCCACTCACCATTGCGAGAAGTGTGATCAAGATTGAGCAAGAGGTCACCAATGAATTGGGATGGCTCAGCCGCCGCCGGCGGAGTGCTCACACCTAACGCAGCAGGCTCATCATCTGAAATCACAAGAGAAAACTGCACAAAAATTGAAGAAAGCAACCGGTAAGAAATGCCCACTAGCAGAAAACACACTGCAAATTTCACCAAAACTGATGAGGGTAAGTTGTTGCTGTTGAATTGTTTCATATTCTCCCTCTCTCTCTGTCTCACTCTCCACACACGACTCAGCTATAAAGCAGAAGTGTATAAATGAATAATGATGGGGGTTAGTTGTCAGTTATGCAAAATGGTTTTATCATCTACGCATTCATTGCGTTTCTTCCGGAAATTGGCATGTCGCTATCTGAAAAAGATATTAGCAATTATAATTATGATTTCTACTAAAAAAAATAAAAATATTTACTAATACTATATTCTATCCATTCCTTAAAACTATTCTCATTGCTTTTAGACACAAATTTTAATAAATGTTAGGTAAGTGAATAAAATAATAAAAATATATAACTCACATTAATTGTAATATAGGTAAAAGAATATAAGTGGTGGGAGTAGATTGTAAAATGGAATGGACAATATTTTGAAGAATGTAATAAGTAAAATGGGAAAAGTTTTAAGGGACAGAATGAGTAATTACAATTTCCCCACCATATTATTCGTTTGAAACCTTGGCTTACACATGAAGTTGGATTCTCTTTTCATTTTTCTTAAACCTTTTTGGTACAAAAGCAATGGTTTTAGTAAATAAAATAATATAAACATAAGCAAGAACCAATTTTTATGACTTGCTCGTTAATCTTCAAATGAGGATAAGCAGTTGATATCTTCACCACCAAAAATTCAGTAAACAACAACAATGAAAACCCCTTTTAAGCTCGAATGAGAATGGCAGCCTACTATCTTAAAATTAAATATCACAACTAATAAATAAAATATAGTGGAAATATATGATATATAATATAAGGGTGTCGACTAAAATAAAAACATTTCTTACAGCAAATTCGATAATTTTATACGTACGTTTCTGCAAGGAGCACTCACGTATTAACGATAAAAACTAACTCATGTATTTGTGGGAGATGACCAAAAGGATTATATCTAAAATGTAGTGAGTGAAATGAACATAATGCCGAGTTTGGGTCATGGGTGTGATCTGTGTTCTTGAGTCCTTGACAAGTGCGATCAAATTATCTATTGCCTTTTTTCCTTTTTCTTTTTCTCTTTTTTTTATAATTATTTTAGTATTATTTTTCCAATATTTTCAGTCTAAATGACAGTGACTGAGATTCTTAAAGCAATCAGCATCACAACAGCTGGAAGTAATCACTGCTGTAAAGAATTTAATTGCATTATTAAAGTTTGGAAATCTTGTCAGCTCATTCAACTTTACAAGTGTCTGTGTAACAATTTTTCTGTTTTATATTTTTCGGCTTTTGATAATCAAATATATTGATCCATTTCCCAATGCTTATATGGCCCCTGCTGGAGTTTTGAGATGGCCCCATTAACTTTTCTTTACTGATTTTACATTTTGGGCATTTTCCGTAATGGATAGCAATAATTATTTTTTTCTTACCTAAGTTTTTAATCAAATATTTAGTCTTATCTTGTTAATTATATTTTACATCTCTTATACAATTGACAGAAAATTAGCAATAATTTTCCTGCTATTTTTCATTTTACCTCTATAATTTAATGCTCAATAATTTAACAATCATGATAATAACTTTTTTCATCTGTCCCGACCAGTAAAAATTACACATCCATTCCATTCAATCCATGAACTGCAAGATAACATGAGAAATTCAACCACTTCATACAATTGCTTGTTCCTTTTTCCAGGATTCAAAATAATTCTTATGCTCTTGATCGATTTTTTTTTTAATCTTTTACATTTACAAAGTGAGAAGGTAAAAGGGAAAGAGATATTAAGTTTAACATCAAAAACTTTTGCAAGAACTGCCAAATACACATTTCTTGCATGTGAACCAATCACTCAAATATAAACAACAGCAGCAGTAGCAGCATAGCATGAACCATTCTTCTCAATCTTAACCTTTTCTCAATCAATAAATAAAAAGACAATGGTAGTTTGTACCAGAGGCGATCGAGCATTTGATGAGTCCACTAGTCGAAAATTATCATACAATGGCCTGTGGAATTTTCATGCCAAATCCGCGCTTCGCCCTCTCCATGCTGTCAAAGATATCAAGTTAGTAAAGATAAAATGCACCTCAAAATGAAGTGTATATAATATATTTCAATGCAATGTATAAAATTGAGAGAATTGGGTGATATTTAGAGGGTTGTTGGTTGAAAAATGTGAAGAATTGCAAGTCTTGACTTTGAGAGAGTTGAAATGAAGCTGTGAGTTGTGAGGGAAAACGTTCTCAAACATCTTGAACGAACATCAAGTGATTATCGTGCACGTGTGATCAACATATGAAGCCGGTGGTAATACAATAAACGCGAGGGGTGGGGTGGGGCGGGAGGAAGGAATATCTATACTCACGTTGGAGCAAGTTTTCCGAGGCTTTCCAACTCCTCGCCAGTGTCCTCGTCTAGGACTCTGCCAGAGATCTCTACAATGTAGGATCTGTCTCTCTCCCTCGGGAGACCTCTGCCTACCAGCAGATTCAGATCTTTGTGGTTCAGCTCTCTGCCATTAACAAATATGTGTGTGTTCCCACCTGCACAATGCTCTGGCATAGGGTACTTGAACTCTTCTATAAACGGCTGCCAGAACACACAAACACACAAGTTGGTTAAATGAGCAAGAATTAATTAGGTGTTCAAGTCGACTTTTCCACACAAAAATGGCGAAAAATCTTACAGGAATTATGCCAAGACAAGGCCCTCCAATAGCACCCCAGAATCCAGCTCTAAAATCATACCTAAAATCATCGTACAAACTTAATGAGTTGGATGCAATGTGGAAAGAGACGAGTGTAGGAGAATGCATACCAATAATGGCCGGGTTGGATCGGTCCAGCTATTTTTTCAGCTTTTTTGATCAACCGGTCTGATATCAGATGGCCGTTGACAGTCACGCTAGCAGCTTCTTCGGATCTATGTGAATCCTTGAAACTCCCCATAATGCCAGCAAAGAATGAGCCAGCTCCTCTACCACCTCTGCTTGCTTCACTCGATTCAAAGGTAGACCCCGTGTTGGAGAACTCGTTGGACGATACATCTATCTCAGTAGCTGCGGACTCTTTCCTCAAAATCTGCTTAGCAACCGTCTTGCTTGGTAACGATCTGTCAATAACACTGTGTTCAGAGCGCCCACTTCTGTTTCCTTCCCCAGAATCCTTCATAACACGATACTTATTCGAATGCTCGAAGTAATCTTGAAGAGAGGAGCCTGTAGGAGGTTGAGGCCCTTTATCCTCTCTTGAAATATCAGCAGCTGAGGCGGAGTCTTGTGTTTCTTCCTCGGCTCCAGAAGCGTATGTGGATGTAGAATGACGGACCCTCGTCTCGATCGGCTTGCTATCTCTTCCCGGACGAGCCACTTCTTTATCCACGGAGTGGAAATCATAACCGGAGCTATCATAATCCTCAGATGAAAAGGCTGTCCTAGTTTGGCTCGGATGAGTTTCGCCTTGTCTTGAAGGCACATCACGCTCGTTGTCAGCTTTTGTAGGACCGTTCTTGGCCTCCACGTCGAGTGAGACAACCAAGTTCTTGCCCGAAACTACGAAAGCAATGAGAGAAGAACACGCCCCACATCTGAGCTTCTTCCTGCTGCCATTCTTGCTCACAGCTTTCTTAGGCAGCATCAGCAGCTCGAAACAACTGTTGCAGGTCAAGAATGGAGCGCCACCAGCTAAAGGGCTGCAGTGTTTTCCGCCACCAACCAAATGAGCTCTAGCAGGGCGACGATGTGTGAAACCATCTGCCTCGAAATTCACATCACTAGCCCATCTTGCATGACTTTGAGAGGTACGAGGCCTCAACGGAGGCTGATCATGAACTCTCCGGTTGTATTGATCTCGTGGACCAAACGAACCATGATCATCCAACATATGGGAGTATTTACCACTATACGCAGCTTGCATCATCGGGTTAGAAACTTGTCTCTTGGTACGACAATGGTAGCATGAGCAAGATGGATGGTGCCGGCCGAAATTAGAAGGATGCGCTTCCATGTTATCCATATACACCATACCATCATCCATGTAAGGTCCGGACACATACCCACGAGCAGGTGGCATCTGAAACCCGCCTTGAGCTTCGGATGGGCGCAAATGAGGCCTCGATGGATTCCCATATCCTTGAACATGACTTGGAGCATACCTCGGAGGATAAAAACCATTCTCCCCCATTTCCTGCCTACGCATCAAATGAGGTGGCTCGGTGTACTGATTCTGAAAAGGGGGCCTTTTCAACGAGCTTTGCATCATCATTGCCTCATTCTCAGATGCGTATGGATCTTGAGGATGCATCCTCTTATCGAGGGGGCCCTTCTCTTTACCCTTGTCGTTCAGATTGCCCGAACGACTCAGCTTATACTTAAGCTCGTCTAACTGCCTCAAAAGCTCGGCCCGATCATCGCCAACAAATTCAACATTGGTCAATCCATCCACCACGCCACTCCTACTCCTAGATGGATCATCAAAATCATAACTAGACGCGGATAGATGGTCAGACGAGCCTTCTTTTGCACGCCTTCCAACCTCCGGATCCACTCGTTGAGCCCTCCAAATACCCTCCATCTCACTCCTCTCCCCAACCCGGCGATCCACAGCCCGGCCCGGCCTTCTCAAGGCGGCCTCATTGTCACGAATCAACACTAAATCCTCAAAATCCTGAGCCATTTTCGTCTGTTGGGTTTCACTGAACCTCCTATTTCTCATCACATCACCCTCAACAATCCAGTTCTCCTCCTTACCTAAACCATTCCTACCAATTTCAGTCCTCTCGAACAGAGCTCTCCTCCTCTCGGCCCGACTCGAAGGACTAACGTTCGACCTCACATCAGACTCAGAGCCATCACTCATCTCCATCACTCTTCTCTCAGAAACATTCATCATTTGCTCATATCTATCAGAAAGCTTTTCTAGATTACTACCAATCCTTTCCTCATCAGACTTCTCCGAGAATGTGTCCAAGTCAACACCTTTGTTCTTGGCTGATGAAGTCAACCATACACAACAAGCAACAAAAAATGGAGAAATCAATCAATATGAATCAACCTAAAATTTCTCAACCATTAACTATAATCTACTTAAAAAATCATAAAGATTCAGACATATATTAAACAAATTATTCCCATTGAACACTTCAGAAAACACAAATCTTCCCCACGAAACATGCTATAAACAAGAGAGAGAGAGAGAGAGAGAGAGAGAGAGAGAGAGAGAGAGAGAGAGAGAGAGAGAGAGAGAGAGAGAGAGAG
>JAYDZE010322824.1:0-18097 GCA_034509125.1 Monilaria moniliformis | reverse complement strand
TTAGACGGATGGATGAGATTGATTTCTGCTTTTGTGATGAATGGCCGAGATTAAAAGCACACGGATTGTGCTTTCTGCTTTTAGACGGATGGATGAGATTGATTTCTGCTTTTGTGATGAATGGCCGAGATTAAAAGCACACGGATTGTGCTTTCTGATTTTAGACGGATGGATGAGATTGATTTCTGCTTTTGTGATGAATGGCCGAGATTAAAAGCACACAGATTCTGCTTTCTGCTTTTAGACGGATGGATGAAGTTGATTTCTGCTTTTAGACGGATGGATGAGATTAATTTATGTTTGAATGTTACCGTGATATATTTAATGTATTTTAATTTTTAAAGTCGTGTAATTTGTTTCTTCAATAAATAATATATTTAATAAGTAAACATATATTAATAATCAAATCTCATTTTAATATTTAATTTTATATGAAATTATTGATTATAAAGTATTGTGGGGTTAATGTGTAATTTAGATAAAATATATAGGTATGATTGTAAAAGTATAAAAAGTAAGTGATAAAGGAATATTCTTTTGGGTTTGAGTTTGGTGTAAATGGTTGGAGTAGAATTACTGTTTGATGTGACATTTATTGAAAAATGGGTTTGAGTTTGGTGTAAATGGTTGGAGATGGCCTAAGGATGCACCTGACCCATATTAAAGTAATTAGAATAGAAGATAATCATCGTAGTTAATACTTGATAGTAAATAAATACTAGTTTCGTTGTGTTTCTTAATAACTCCAATATTAGATGAACTGACCCCATATCATAAAATGACTCGGTTCTTTTGTTTCACTATTAAGTTTGTTATCTTAAATATTAATCATGGAAAAAGTAAAATTTACTATGATATTAGTAAGCTATAAGTAATATTAATCATTAAAAATGAGACTTATATATTAAACCATATACCCTGATCATTATGGAATAATTCATTGTTAGCTAAAAATGAAAGTAAATTGTTTATATAGTTTATTTGGATTACAAAGTTAAATTAAAACACAAGAAATTAATATTGAAGAAAAAAATGAGAAAAAACTACAATGAATTGCAAGTTGGGTATTAAAAAAAAATGAAGTTACGAGGATCCCAAGTGAGTCAAATAGGATTAACCTTCCTTGATATTTAAGTATCTGCAATCCAATAATACTTTTTATAAGGCTCCCTTAATTTACAATTAGAAGAAATCTGCTGGTGCTAGTCCTCCTACAAAGGTAATACGGTGCAAATTTGTTGACCCTGTGAACCAACAAATTATTTGCTTAATCAATCTATTTAGTCTACTTAACAAGCATTAATAATATCAATAAAACAAAAATGTACGTAACATTGCACATACCTATAAGAAAATCCCTGAGCCCTAATTCGTAATTACTAACAAGCGAGTTCAAGTTGGTGGAAGTTGAGAGATACAATTAGTGTTTCTAAGACCAGGGTCACATGTTCCATATATTCTCTTCCCCTTCAATTTTCCCATCAAACCAAAATTCCAAAATTTCAAAAAACAAAACACAAAATATTTGCAATAAACCATACACTATTTCTACCCCATTTCTCCCTCTATCTTGGTAGCAGAATTTGGAGACGAATCTTGCTGTCACAATGTTCTTCTACTGTTTCTCTTTCCTCTCTCTACTCTACTTGATATGGAGATTCTTTGACAGCAGGAGGCACCGCAACTGCTACATCCTCGACTACGAGTGCTACAAGCCGACTGACGACCGCCGCCTGAGCACGAAATTCTCCGGCGAGGTGATCCGGCGCAACAAGCATCTCGGCCTGAACGAGTACCAGTTCCTACTCAAGGCCATCGTGAGCTCCGGCATCGGCGAGGAGACATACGCACCGCAGATGGTGTTCGAGGGGCGGGAGGCGTCCCCGACCCTCCGCGACGGCGTGGTGGAGATGGACGAGTTCTTCAACAACAGCATCGACAAGCTCCTCCGGCGCACCGGCATCCCCGCGGCCGACATCGACGTCCTCGTCGTCAACATCTCGATGCTCGCCACCGTCCCCTCTCTCTCCTCCCGCATCATCAACCGCTACAGGATGAGGGAGGACGTCAAGGTCTACAACCTCACCGGCATGGGCTGCAGCGCCAGCTTAGTCTCCATCAACATCGTCCAGAACATTCTACAAACCCGGAGGAACACTCACGCGCTCGTCGTGACGTCTGAGTCCCTCAGCCTCGGCTGGTACTCAGGCAACGACCGGTCAATGATCCTCGCCAACTGCCTCTTCCGATCAGGCGGCTGCGCCATGATCCTCACCAACAAACCCTATCTAAAGGAAAAAGCCATGTTCAAGCTCAAAACGCTCGTGCGGACTCACCACGGATCCAGAGACGAATCCTACGACTGCTGCATACAGAAGGAAGACCAGAAAGGCTACATAGGGTTCCACCTCGGAAAAAATCTGCCCAAGGCGGCGACGCGCGCATTCGTCGACAATTTGAAGGTGATGGCGCCTAAAATCCTCCCGATCCGCGAGCTCCTCCGGTTCTCGGCGTTGCTGCTGATGCGGAAGGTACGGCAGAAGTGGAGCAAGGCGGGGGCAGGGGGAACGAGGCCGCTGATCAACTTCAAGACGGGGGTGGATCACTTCTGCCTGCACACAGGGGGGAAGGCGGTGATCGACGCGATCGCACAGAATCTGGATCTGAGCGAGTACGACGTGGAGCCGGCGCGGATGACGCTGCACAGGTTCGGGAACACGTCAGCGAGCAGCCTGTGGTACGTGCTGGCGTACATGGAGGCGAAGAGGCGACTGAAGAAGGGGGATAAGGTGTTCATGATCAGTTTCGGGGCTGGTTTCAAGTGCAACAGCTGTTTGTGGGAAGTGGTGAGGGATTTGGATGGGAGGAATGTGTGGAGTGAGTTTATTGATAAGTATCCCTTGAAGAATCTAGCCAATCCTTTCATGGACAAGTTCGGGTGGCTGCACAATGAGGATCCGGAAACCTTCTCTGTGCCTGATGATTACGAGATACCCGATTAATTCATTCATTGTTTACTTATTTTGTTTTGTTTGTGTGTGTGTAATTTGGTGATTCTTGCCAACTTGCCCTAGTTAATTTTGTTTTGTTTGTTTCCTCTTTCTTGGAGGTTTTAGACCCGATTTACAATTGTTGTTTAGACCTCAAACTTGTATCCTGTTTCAACATGTTTACTATACGATTAAGAATGCAAAATGCAAGGTACATGCCGTCTCACTCTCCCTCTCTCTCCATCTCTAGATAATGCTTAATTACTTTCTAAATTGGTTATTATAGTAGCTATTACTTTTCTATACGCTTTCTCATGAACAACTTATTCATGAGCAGTACTGTGATGCACATAAATGAAGACCGGAAAGAGAGAGTGAGGAGATGAGGGCGCAGTAGAAAATTAATGAGGGTCGTTGGATCTAATTCGAAAAGAATGAATGCACAAGTAATTAATTGCATGGTGCCACGTCTAGCTAGCTGGCTCCTCATGGATAATTATAGTATTTGAAATCAAAGGATGCCTCGGCTGCCTACCATTTAATTTGGTGCACTTTTTACCCTACTATATATTAATTCATACCCACCAATTCATGTACAGTGCAACATGCATAAACTGGTCGAACATAACTCTCTTTAAACCGCTTTTGATTGGATGTGAACGCTCGCATTAACATATATCTTTCATTAGGTCAAGTCATTTCTAATGCCTGCCCCATATTTTTCGTTAGGTTTGGCTCTGTGAGGGTGGGAGTAGGATTAACAAATTGTGCAGGTTGGGTTATTTTCGGGTCGATCTGATAACGATCCAATCCAATAAGGTTAATCCGAACCTGACCTTTTAAGAAAAATTTTAATCGGAACACAAACCCGACCTGCTACATTCAAACTCGAACACAACACAAACCTGTTAGCGGGACACGATAACGACACGAACCCAGCACGACATTACAATCACACGATAACTACACTATCTAACCCTAATTAAAGTAATAAAAAATTAAAAAATTAACCCCAATTTAAAATAATAAAAAATTAAAAAAGAGAAATAAAAATAATTAAAGTAATAATATTAATTATTAACGGGTTATTTGAACCCGACCCGAACTCGACTTGAAACTATTGTGTCCTTATCGAGTCGACCCAATAAGGACACGAACCCGATAAGACTTGATGCGGGTTCGTGATATTTTCGTGTCGTGTCAAAAATTATTAGCCCTAGACGAGAGGCCCATACATGATAGTTAGTACAGTGTAACGTTTATCAAAATGTCATCGGTGATTTGATACTCGTGCACGAGTGCCATTTATGCAACATTTTGTTGGATTTGATCCTAGCTCAAAACTAATGTGATTTGGGCTCCCTCTTACTTCTTAGTTCAGATTTAAGGGCCTCAAATATAAGAAAGAATAAAAAATAAAACTAACTTTAATATTTTTTTATGAAGATGACCTATTTATTGAGTTCTTAATTAGAAAGGTTTAACCCAAGAAACAAATGGGACCAGATTAGTATACGAATATTATTTAAATGATCTAACTATCTCTTTGATTTTTATATTATTCTAAACTATTAAAACATTGCCTAACTTAAAAGATTTGCACATGGCCCATGTTATTTTAGTCCCACCCTTATCCATAAATATCTATCTTGGATAATCTGTACATGTAATGGATGTAGCATGTTCGATAATCTCTATATTTCATCGATAATGCATGATGAATACGAGTGTACAAAATAAAATAATAGTGACATAATTGGAGGGTAGATTGGAATTCTAGTAATGAGCAACTACTAGTGCTCGAAATCAATAAATGTAGTGACAGACAAGGCTCGCCAGCTTTCACATGATTAACATTTATGTCGAAGCGTTACTGCCCTATATTACACCTCGTCTCCTCCCATATACATGGAGGGAAATGCTGGTATTACACTATTACTTTATTTCATATTGCAGTAGAGTGCTTATTTATACTATGCCAGTCTTGTCACAGTTGCAGCACTGTATGCTGAATTCATTACATTGTTATTATTTGAATGTATATAGACCTCATTATTCATCAATTTTGAATAATTAACTATTTCGTTATCCTCAATCTTTATTCTTACATTCATTTTCGCTGCAACTTTAGGTATTCAGAGAAAGGGAAGAAAGAGAAATGTAATATCTACAAAAGATTGGAGAATCTATTCACTTGTTAAATGTCCCTGAAGGTGCTTGCAAACAAAATAATTGAAATAATAAAAACTGAACAATTATTTGAATACAATAGCATTCCGCTTGCGTGTGTTATTGTGCTTTAATTGATATGATATATATATTTTATGTAATTCTAAAAAAATATTAAATAATCAAATATAAACTTCTGCATCTTATAATAAATTAATGACTATGTAATTAACATTAATAGGTATTTTCTTCGAAAAAATAAAAAAATAAAAATAAATAGATATGTGACGTATCGTAAATGAAAACATAATAGTATATCTTTTACTCCTAAATTTCTAAACGTTACTTTAAATCCTCGTAATTGTTTTTTTTTTCCTTGTTTTTGAGAATTAAATGCTTGTACTTGTTAGACTACTTAAAATTAAGAATGAAAAATATATGATAACAACCTTCTTATATAAAAAAAAAACAATGATATCATTATTTACTCAGACTTTACTCAGACTAGTAACAATATATATAAAGGTAAATATCGTTTTAAACACCAAGTCATAGCCGTTTTATAAAAAATCACTCGAATTATAAAAAAATTATATAAATATCTCAAACTATCATCTTTATATTAAAAGTATTATGAGTTTATTTTTGAAAGCTCTTTAGAAATTTGACATGATTTGCTGGATATTACTGTATAATTTTTTTATTTATTTTGTAAATAAGATGGCACACAATCGTGCTCTTTTGTGCCCAAATTCTTAAAAGACTATCGTTTCGTGTTGTCACGTCAAAATTTCAGAATCGAAAAATAGCTGGGAGACATATTTGATACAATATTGGTAATTTGATATTTAAATGATTGTTTATTAAAATATGGAACATTTTCTATAAATCCTATATAATTTGGGATTGAAAATTTTACCCTACATGAGTATATATTCCCTTCGTTCCATAACCAAATCTTGGACATGGGTTTAAAATAATCTAGTATTGTTTGTGTTGTAAATACAGAGAGAGATTCACTTTAGTGTTGTTTGTATTATGAATAGAGAAATGATCGGAGCTAATGTGTAAGAAAGAAAAATAGAAAAATATACATATTTTTATAGGATGGCGGAAGAATAAATTAAAAAGTTACTAGGAAAAGTAAAAAAATGACTAAACAACCCAGAGTAATAACAATTTCGGCTGGATCAACGGAGATCCCCGATCAACATCCAACGGAAACGGCAGAACGGTGCACTGAAATCGTCATCGACGACGAACTTTCTGCATTTAAACTTCTACTCTCGTGTCCGACAGGTCTTTCTCATTCCGAGGTAATAGGATCCCTTTTTTTGGCCTTTAACCATTGCTTTTGTACTTTCTCTTCATGGTCTGCCACTATGGCTTTGCTTCTTCCGTTTTTGTTCCACCATTTTATCTACTTAAGAGCATCGACAGTGGTGCCAGGTTTGCAGCGGGCGGGAGGGGAGTGGTGGCCGTTGAAGGTGACGGCGGTGCTGCAAGGGTTGCGGCGACTGCAACCCTTTAATTATATTTTTTTTATTAATTTCACATGTGTAAATATCTCTTCTCATTTCTATCATTCTCATCCCAAAATACAATTCACATTCTATTTCACTCTTCATCATCACCATCATCATCATCATCTTCTTCTTCTTATTCTCATTCTCGACTATAAATCATGGATCCTCATGGAACCAATTATAGTTTCGATTCATTCGAGGATGAGAACATGACAATTTAGGCGATAGTGAAGGCTGAGTAAGAGGGGCAAAAATAATTCTGAAGGTGGGCTGCTATTGTGCTGCCCTTGAGGCCTCATCTACAAATGATGTACGTGCAACGAGGGCGTGGAATTTTCGCTCAGCGCCACATCGATAATTCTTTCTCCGATGAGCCGCGATAAAGTCCAATTGTGTTTTGGTGCTGGTTCATTATGTGCAGATCGTTGTTCCTGCGCATTGCTAACACGTTGGCAGGACGTGATGAGTATTTTTAGCAACGCCCCAACTGTTCTGGATGCTGGACTCTCGACGTTGCAGAAGTACACGGCGGCGATTCGGTTGCTAGCTTACTGTGGGGCTTCAGACCAATTCGATGAGTACCTCCATGTTGCCGACATAACGAGATGAGATTGCGTCAAACTATTTTGTCGTGGGGCCATCGAGGTCTTTCATGATGCATATTTGAGAAGACCGATAGTGCAGGATGCCCAATCATTGGTGAATATGTACAAGAGGTGTCATGAATTTTATAGTGTGCTGGGTAGCATACACTGTATGCAATGGGAATTGAAGAATTGTCATGTGGCATGGAGAGACACCCACATCAGTGGATACAAGTGCACACATCCGACCATCATACTCGAAGAATAATAAAAAAAAATGAAGAAATGAAGAAATGGAGTTGTAGTTGAATTTGAGGCTGTAATTTTGAAGCTACATCACATGTGTTATGGCTGAAAATGAAACAGCTGAAAAGTGAAGCTGTAGCAGAATTTGAGATTTAAAATGGGGTTTCGTTGTTGATCGCCTAAATTTTGAGATGTGGAATGCTGTATTTTTGTAAATTCTAGGTGTCAGCGGTTTTCGATCAGAAATACGTAAGGATTTTCCATCCTGATATATTGCAAACATTACAAAAGGTACGTGTTTTACCGGCGGAAACGCGTCCTACGCTAATTCCCGGTGGACTGTCCGCTGGAAAATTAAACGGCGGATTACCGGCCGATTTCGGTCTAATTTTAGTGCCACGTGTATGCGCCAATATCACCGTCAGATTTACCGGCTGATATCTGTCCGACGGTCTTACTAGCGGACATGATCAGTTGGTAAAATTAATTTCTAAAAGTACAATGAATAAGCTGTGTTTTTTTATTTTGTCAAAGTTATATGAATTTTTGTATTTAGTATATTGAAAATTACTGTGTAAACCTCTGTTGGCTTCTGCAAATCTATATCTGTGCAAATTCTTGTATTTAGTATATTGAAAATTACTCTGTAAACCTCTATTGATTATGAGTTTGTAAAGAGCAAAGCCAAAAAACTGAAATAATATCCTTTTGTTTTTTGGTTTCTACAAGTGTTGTATTTCTGCAAAATGCTAACAAATGGAAACACTGAAATAATACCGTCAAATCAATTAATTATCACAAAAGAGGATACACTATTTTGAAACCGATAGAATTGGAAAAATAAGATTGTCGGCGGATGATCTCCGCTGCTATTACTGGTGGACACAATCCGCTGGTAAATCCACTGAAAGTGTCGTCGTTTCCATCTAACCGTTACCAGTAGAATAAGCCGCTGGTAATCCGCTAGTGAAATTTACTTGCTGACGAAATCCGCCGCTAATAATTTTTTCCGGCAATTCGTTTTACGACGCGGATAATCCGCCGGTAACCACTTTTACCGGCGGATAATTTTTTCCGGCAATTAGTTTTACGACGCGGATAATCCGCAGGTAACCACTTTTACCACCGGACACAATCCGCCGGTAATAATTTTTTCCGACAATTAGTTTTACGACGCTGATAATCCGCTGGTAACCACTTTTACCAGCGGATACAATCCACCGATAAAATGTGTGTTTTTTGTAGTGAGAGGTTGTGTCTTTATTTTCATGTTGATTAATTGTGAATTTTTGTTTATTGTGTAGTTGTGCCTCAGTAACGGACTTGCAATTTACTTGTTAGATGTGCGAACGGAGCAAAGAGTTGAACAAAACCCATCCTTGTTCAATGGACTCAAGTTCAGGAAAAGTCGAAGCTTTTCTTAAGGCCTTGCACTATGTGCCCAATCAATTTATGACGCAACATTTCTTCTTTAAATAGAGAACTTTTTTTCATTTTTTTTTTTTTAAATTTCACCGGTTCGTGTTATTAATTATGTTTCTATAGTACCCTGAACCTTGTTTTTAAATGAAGTTTGCAATTATTGTATTGGAATATATTACATTAGATGTCAATTTTGCATTTCTTTAATATGCTAATAGCATGGTTATTGCCGCCGCATTTGGGGCAAAAAATGCGGCGGCCACATCGGGGCGGGGATGGGAGGTGAGACGGCTTCGCCGCAGCCGCGATTCCAGCCGTTGGTGCGGCTGAATGCCGGGCTGCGGCGGCCGCAACGCGGCGGCGTTGTAGCCCCTTCCGCCGCTGTTCATTTTTTTTTTTTAATTTTCGTATATTTAATGTTTAAGTTTGTATATATTCACTTCATTCACATGTAAGATGAGTAGCACAATGTTAAAATCTCTTACCCTATTTGTTGGAGATGTGGGTTCGAAACCCACTCCCTACAATTCCTTTTTTTTTTTAACTTTTAACATTAAGTTGTTAAATAAATGCATATTCATGTTAACTACAATTGATGTTAAATACAATTGAAATATGTAGCCTAGTGGTATAAATTGTTATGCTCTTTGTTGGGAATGTGGGTTCGAACCCCTCTCCCTGCAATTCTTGTTTTTTTTATTTATTTCCAATATTACTTTATTTCTTTTTTATTTATTTATTTTAGAAATTTAAATTATGTTATTTTTGATATTTAATTAATGCAATTTTGGAAATTTAATTCATGTCATTTAATCAATGAAATTTTGGTATTTAATTAATATAATTTTTGTTATTTAGTTTATGTAATTTTAGGAATTTTAATTAAGTAATTTTTGAATTTTTATAAAGTAATTTTCGTTAGTTATAAATTTTACACTTTAAATAAATATATAAAATTAAAGAATAGTTAAAATGATAAAATGACAAAAATAGAATTGTGGCTGATTTGGGACAGAATTGTTTGGGGTTGAGATAATGGTATTGTGGCTGAAAAGTAAAATGCTGACGTGGCAGCTGAAAATTGAGTTGTAACTGGATTTTTTGGGGCTGGGATAAGGATGACCTAATTCATTTGTGAAACAATATCTTGAAATGAGGCTGATTTGCAAGTAAGAGATGTTACACAGTTGATAACTTGACAGTGTGGAGGCCACAGTCTGGATTGTGGTCCTGATTCTTCTCAGAAGACCAATGCTCGCCTTCACCTTGGCCTGACAGATTATAGCTAGGCTCTCTCTCTCTCTCTCCTGTGTGTATAGATAGATACACAGATGGACTTTTTGAGGATAAGGTGCAAATACACCCGCAATCTTTATGTTAAAGCAGATACATCCTTAATGTTTTTTCAAGACCAAAAACACTAGAAATGGTTTTTGGTGCAAATACGGCCCCTCAAACAAATATGGATTCATCAAATTATACGAAAAGGTTTTTGTTGTATGTTAGTACTCTTTACTTTCATAGAATGCTACATAATTTTTGCTTTTCAAATGTTGCTTCATTTGTTAACCTCGACAATGCATCTGGTGTTCAATCTTGCTTAGGATATTTGTGGGGACAAATTTAAATCCTTTCTGGGAAAGATTTCTCGCTCCATTTGAGGGTAAATCTGCCTATCATGAAGTATTTTAATTAAGACAAGAACTTTGATATTTTAACTTGTACTTTGTGTAGCTTTTGTTGTCCCCATCACAAGACCTCTAAAACATAAATCATTGCATTTTTTTATTTTATTCTTAAATGGTGAATGAACAAATACTTTAAGGATAGGGTTGTTATCGATGATATTGAACAACTTCACTAATTGCCAATGGTGCAATCGTGGAGACATCTAACAAAGAAGTGGCTGTGCTGCAAAGAAGTGCCAATGTTGGCGAATCTCCTGAGTACTTTTATTTTTGTCGAAGGCTAGGGATGTCCACGGTTCCGAAACCGCCTGTTCGGTTCAAAACCAACAGTTTTTTTTATCTATTTTTCTGGGTTTTCAACAGTTTCTTCTGATTTTTTTTCCAATTTTCAACGATTTTTCTTGGTTAATTACTGGTTTTCAGGCTGAACCGCCAATTATAATTTCAAAATTACTGGAATCGAAACTGGACTGGTAGAACCAGTATGTTGGTTCCAGTTGAATCGGAAAGCGTCAGTTACAGTTTCAAATCCAGAACCGCAGGTCCAGTTCCGGATCGAACTATTGGTTCGATTTTAACCGGGCATCCCTAGTGGAGGCCACCCAGAGGTACCTATTTAATGTTTACACTGTACTCTTTTTTGAGAATATTCTACTAATATCATAGGGCATACTCTTGCCCTTTTATTGTTCAGGTATAGTGATCCAGGTAAAGCCAGCTTAATTTGCTGCAATATGACAACAGTGAATTCTAAAATATCATTGTAAAACTACTAACTAGCTCTATAATGCTTTTGTTAATTCATTATTTTGTGAATTTTGAGACAAGAAGAAAAGTATATCAATGATATGTTGAGGAAGGAAAATATTACCGTTTCACGGTCAAGGGGAAGAAATCAATTTGATCCTAATATTAAGAAATATAGATAAGCTTACATTAATATGATGCTGAAAGTAAGGGAAAAGCATATAATTAGATGGACAAGTTCATAATAGGGTTATCATATTTAGTTACTTCCATGGAAACTGTTATTTTGGCCCCAGTTACAAAACCTGAACTAAAAAAGGGTTCTGCTCCTTCATCTGGATAATCCATAAAAAAGGCTATTCGATCATGCCATCTTTGTACTAATCTTTTGCCTCAAGTTTTTCTTTCCCATCAACTTTTGTGTCCATCTTATGAATATTTTCTTTTTGGAAATAATAAATCTTATAGATCTGTTCGTTTGTTTTTCTTTGGTGATTTGGTCATCATGAGAAATGAATAGTCATTATTAACTTTTCATGTTTTACTTATTCCTTCCAATCCACCAGTCTGCCCATGAAATTCCCCAACTTGGAACTGAATCTTCAATTGTACTACTTAAACGTTAAAACTAGCATGACATGAACAAACTGGTGCAGAACTTTAAGTTTTAGAAGCTAATCATATTACTGCACTCTGAATCTTATCTTTCCAGATTGCTCTGGAGCAACAGGACGGATGCCTTTTCCTATGATGCAGGGCAAGCCCATCTTTATTGGTATGTCGCAGAGGATATTGAATGTTAGACCAGCTGCCTTTTTCTTCATTAAATGCACTATTCCAGCGCTGAAGATGGCTATGAATCAAGCCAGCTTTATACCATGCCAATGGTCAGTATTTATGGTTCATTCTATTTCTCACAATGAACAATGATTATGCAGTTTAAGCTTGTGAGAGTAGTCCATCATGAAGGAGATATTCCCTTGCAGTTAAATAGAGTGGAGCTATCCATTGACAAATGGGTGAAAATGTCAAAATGTTCATTAAGACCATGTGCTTTACAGGACTAATCATTAGACATAGAAGAACCACTAGACCAACTCCCTGCTCGTGTATAATCTTCAAAGGGCTGAAATTTGCAATGCACTCACTCATCAAGCTAGTGACTGATTATACACCATGCAATAATAACTGGTCTTGGAATTCCGGTTTAATTCTAAAGATTGTTCGTCATGCTTGAAGCAGGCCTACTGACTCTTAATAGATGAAATACTGAATTACCTAGGACCCTCGAACAAACCTCTGTCTCTGCCCATCCTCAACTCTAACCTTAAACAACTTTATCATTTGATGAAACCCGCAAGAATTGATCTCTGACGCTTCTGAGAAGAAGCAGCTTGTCAACTTTTACTACTAGGGTTTGTGTTTCTTAAACGTGGTATTCTCTCACATGTTACATCTACTGAATTGTTGTTTAGAAAATGCCGCGATGCACTATTCTTGCATTGCAAAATTTTATTATCAAATTGAAATTTGTCTAATAACGTATTTATGTATGGATATTATGAGGTACTGTTTTAAATCCTCTTTCCACACTGCCCTTAGCCCTTAGGGGTGTTTAGTATTGATTAATAACATATATGATTAAGTATTTATATTCATCACAAGGATTTGCAAGATATGAATCAATCAAGTTATCTTAAATTATAGCGATAACCAAAGGCTTTAAATCTTAATACACAATAATTTAATTTATACCATTTTTATCTATTTAATTTAATCGTCAATATTAAACGATCCGTGAGTGCCTGGAGTTGTTTTTTCGAATGGTAAAGGTCAATTTGATTAGTTAAAGGCCCGCTTGGTTTTTGGGGTCCCATCCAACTTCTGGTTTGGTTGTATGTCAAGAAGTCAATTAAGTGCTCCCACGTGCAAGATATATTTGTGGAGGCATGGAATTTGAATTTCTTAGTGATAAGTGATGCACAAATTTCAAATCGTATGTACCATTAATTACAGTCATGTCAATTATAATTTTTTTGAGATACACTAAAATTTACAATAAAGTTGAGTGGCTACATTGTGGCCACACACATAATAGTATAATAATTAATGTATTTGAAAAAAAAATACTTTAATATTCATTTACATAATAGTCATTTTTTCTACCAATTTTAGAGAGAGATTATAAATTTAATTTCATTAGGTGAACTGATTTTAACTGAATCGATCTGATTCTTAAAAAATAAAAACTGCATGTGGACAACCATAATGTAACTGTTTAGCATCACTCTAAAATTTAGGCCATTTCACATTTATGATAGTGGCCATTTAACATTTATGAAAGCAATATAATTGATGAGATATATAAAAAATATATTAAATTCAATATTTACCATTCCTAGGGCAAATTCACCGCAAAATGTAAAAGATTTGCTTACTATGATTTACTAACATTTTAAGAATAAAAATAAAAATTTGAATGACCATCAATTAATTAAGAAATAAAAAAAAATTAATTGGAAAGCAATATACTTAGCGCTAAACCTAAGTTGGATTAAATTTATAATTTGTTATATGATGCAATTAATTGGTGTTATTTTGGCAATTTAGGCAAGTAAAATCGACCAGCATAATATATGATAAATGTGACTTAAATATTATCACGAGTATGCCCGTTGTGCAGCACACGAGATAAATTGAGTTATACATGTATTTTGTAAAGATATTACTATATATATTAAGGACACAGTTATCAATGTCAATTGAGCTAGTCTTATTGGTTTTAGATTATTTTCGTTTCGGACCGATCGAATTGAATATTTTTTGAATTAAGCTTTTTTTTTGTTCTATTCCTATACACCAATTTATTACATTATATGAAAATTTATAAATTTAATCCAACTGGGGTTTAGCGCTAAGTATATTGTTTTTCCAATTAATTTTTTATTTATTGGGAAAGCAATACACTTAGCGCTACACCCCAGTTGGATTAAATTTATAATTTTTCATATAATGTAATAAATTGGTGTCTAGGAATAGAACAAAAAAAAGCTTAATTCAAAAAATATTCAATTCGATCGGTCCGAAACGAAAATAATCTAAAACCAAGAAGACTAGCTCAATTGACATTGATAATCGTATCCTTAATATATATAGTAATATCTTTACGAAATATGTATATAACTCAATTTATCCCGGGCGTTACATAACGGGCGTACTCATGATAATATTTTAAGTCTCATTTATCATGTATTCTGTGGGTCGGTCTTACTAGCCTAAATTGCCAAAATAACACCAATTATTTACATCATATAAAAATTTATAAACTTCATCCAACTGAGGTTTAGTGCTAAGTATATTGCTTTCTCAATTAATTTTTTATTTATTTCTTAGTTAATTGGTGGTCATTTAAATCTTACTTTTTATTCTTAAAAAAATGTTACTTTTTAAACATTAATCGTGAATTATTGTAGGTATATACAATAATTATAGATTCACCGACCTTAATAATTAATTATCAATTAAATATAAAAAATAATTATATATCTTGATCGAATTAGTGGATTTTAATTAATAATTTTGAAATAAAACTAAAACGTAATAGATTGAAACTGAAGAAAAAATAATTAAAATATAAAAAAATGTCTCATGAAAACAAGAAGGATTAATGAAATTAGCATGAAGGATTATATATAAATATATTAATTTATATATTTTCATATTTTTTTCCACTTGGGTACCTGTTATGATATTTTAAAATGACAGCTTAAATAAAATAAAAATGGCATTTATACCCTTGAAGGGTTCAAGGACATTTTGGGAACAAAGTTTATGTCATAAGTACCTGAAATGTGATTTTTTCAAGTTTAGGAGGTATTTCGTAATTTTTCGATTTCAGGTACCACAAATGTGCAACTCTCTATCTTCAGGTACCAATTTTATAGTTCACTCTTCAAATAATAAACTAATATTATTAATTAAAATATTATTTAACACATGCATACTAAATGACAATAGCTTTTGTTTATTATACTAAAACTCTTGGGAAAATGTATTTGCTTTAAGAGTGCTCCTGTTTCAAGATATAAGGGAGATATATAGAAGGGATAAATTCTATTTATCATTTTATATTTTATCTGTTTTGACATAATAAAAATTTTAGGCAGATTATATAAACTTTTGGGCAGCATCTTTTTTCTTGAACAAGGTATAATTTTATATCTAAGGAATAGTGTTATAATTCTATACCACATTTTATCTCGTTGGTATAATATAAAAAGTGATATAAATATCTTAATTCAAAACAAATAAGATATAAAAAAATATGTATCCCACTGTAAAATGATAAATTTATAGGCCGCTAAAAAGCGTACACATCCTAAGAAACGTATATACATATTATAAAGGAAGCATTTATTAAATGTTAAGTTTTAACTTTGAAATAGTAAACATTCCTCAAAGTAATATGAAGTATTATTTCGAGAATTTAGTTGCCTGAAAGAGAAAAAGGCTTGATAAAGTTCAGAGCTGAAACTCAAAAGGAGATTTGTATAAATTTCAGATCGACTTAATATATATAAATGAATTAAGAGTAAATCTATCAAATAATCAGGAGAGAAACCCTGTGCCTTTCTGTTGGTACCTTTGGTTGTTCTTCGCCACTTTTCTTTCCATTTTCTAGAACTGTTTCAATACAATTCAATAATATTTTTCTTCTAATACAATTTTATTTACATGCTTTCAAATATATCAGGCACCAAATTGGGAATGTTTATATGTATAATTTTTTGAGATCTTTCTTTCCATAAACAATCTGTTTAAAAAATAGAATAAAATACTTGAAGATAAACCACTAACCATCCACATCATTTTATCACTTTTTAGAGCATCCACTATGGTGCAAAAAATCGATCAAGTGATGTGAAGTAAGAAGCACCATAGTGGGTGTCAAAAAATTATGGGGAAACAGAAGTACTTCCTAGGAAGCTGCAGGCGTCGGTGGGCCCCACAAGCCACCAAAACACGTGCGATTGGCTAAAACACGCCCCAGCTCGCACAGCTCAGGCATGTGTAGTGCACGTGCCCACTGTGCGACTGGGTGGTACTTTTTGGCTGGGTCCCTCCTGCTTTTTAGCCGATTTTTTTCCCCCTTATTATTCCTACCTTTTTAGCCAATTCTTTTTCTTTCTCCTTCATTTTATCTTCTCATTTGAGCTGTTTTTATTCTTTTTTCCTTCTCATTTCAACCGTTATCTTTCCTTTTTTTTTTCCATCCCTTTTCAGACGTTCGTTTTATACTTTTTTTTAAAAAAATCCCTTTCTTTTTCAACTGTTATTATATCGTTCTAACGGCTATTTTTCAAA
Organism: Monilaria moniliformis; assembly: GCA_034509125.1. NCBI lineage: Eukaryota > Viridiplantae > Streptophyta > Magnoliopsida > Caryophyllales > Aizoaceae > Monilaria > Monilaria moniliformis. The sequence goes on along the minus strand of JAYDZE010322824.1, from coordinate 1,361 downwards.
TTTTCTTTATATATACAATTTCATCATTTTCATCTTCACTACATCAAATTTTTGTTGGATATTAAGGCCTTTGGCCTTTCATATGGCCAAGACCTTTGGTCTTTCACATGCCCGAGACCTTTGGCCTTTCGGTTGGTCGTAACCGTCAAGGTCATTATGAGATGTCATGATGACCCGTGCCTTTCCAGATTCCCTCCTTGGCCTATATATAAGCGAGGGTTTTGAGAGAATAGTACGCCACAACACAAACTCTCTCTCAATACTCACATTTTGTCATTCACGCATAACTTAGCATCTTTAGGAGCATCATTTGCTCGATTCTCGAAACTCTATCAAGTTCGTCGGTGCCTAGCGGGTTTGAGGTGCTTCCACACGCTAGGACGAAGTCGTTTTATCTTTGGGGACAATACGCCAATCCGAGAGCACTAGCCGAGACGTAATTCGTCTTGCGGAAAGAGGGCTTTACTCGACTCGACTAAAAGTTTGGTTTGTTTTATTATTTGTCGTTGTAATTTTCGTTCTTATCTTTGTTATTTTGTTCTTTCGGTTGTAATAGTAAGAGCTTTGCCTGTTTAACGGCTTGGGTTATTCCCAAATTTCTAACAATACTAACATTAATAAAAATAAGTTGTCATAAAATACTCTAACGTAATACAGTTTTTCTAAATATTAGCCATATATATGGCTAATAATTTAGGATTTTATATATTTTACCGATGATTGATGAGTTTGATCCAAAATGATATGTTATAGTCCAAAAAAAAGAATAATTGTCACACTAACATTATTTGAAAAAGTTTCAACTTCAAATTATTACTCGTGTCATACAGGAATTAAAGATCGAAGACTTTTGTAATGGAAAAAATCTCGTGTTTCTTCAAATGTAGATTAATTAGTCGATGAAGTGATAATGCAAATCCAAATTATGCCAAACAGAATATAGTGATTTAGGATTAAAGCATAATCGTCGGATTTACGATACTAATCAAATAAAGAATGTTCATCATATTGATAGGACTTGGCCTTTAATAATAGTACTAAATTTTCATTCACGACTTTTTTTTCTTCCTATTTGATCAATTGTGTCCCACATAATTTTTGGAATTTGAGGCTTATGTATCTTCCAGTTTTTACACTAAAAATGATAATACTACTATTCTATTACACAATTAATATATCAAATCAATTGAATTTGAGTTTCGAAGAGTTGCAAGTTCAATATTACTAAGTTAAAATCTTGACTTAGTGTACAAATAAATAAATATATTTAAAATTAGAATCTACCAATAGTTTTTTATCAATATATATATATATATATATATATATATATATATATAGAGGTGTGATAATATCAGAACCAA
>JAYDZE010322713.1:0-18277 GCA_034509125.1 Monilaria moniliformis | reverse complement strand
GACTGTGTTGATTCTTTATTCGTAACATATATATACTTCTAATTAGAATTACTATGCAAACATACAAGTGCAAAAACCAAAAACCAAAAACAAAAATACATGCATTTTGCAGCCATGGACATTGGATTTGGAGGATCCACATAAGCTGCCGAAGTCACCCCCACCCAAACGCCTCTTTGTTTTGATTTTGATTTTAGCCAATTGGTTTCCTTGTCTTTGTTGATTCACATATTCTTCTTGTTTTTCTGCAGTGGTCTCTCTTTAATGTTGGCTGGTCTTATAGTGTAAGCATGGAGAAATTGTCCAGTTTTATAAACTTCCAATACTTGGAGGCTACGCCTCATTCATTGCCCAACAGATAATACACAGTAGCATCAAAAGAGAACTCTGAGATAAAGCAAAAAAAACCCCTGCAAACTCACTCTATATGTTCTCTTTCTCTCTCTTTGTTTCTCTCGGGTTTAGTAAAGATTTTTTCAGACAAAAAACTTATATATATCCAGAAAGTTTGTAACATGTAACATGTATTATTTAATGGATATATATATATAATATATATATATATATGGATCGGGCATGTCAATTCAAATTATAAAAATGATCAAGAATCTCAAGATATCTCATAGCTTTAATGTATTTAAGTAAATAATGGATGAAACTGTAGTATTTTTTACGTAGAGATTCGAATTAATTATTGTATAGTTTCTTAAAAGCATAATTTTGAAAAACTCATAAATGTGTTTTTTTGCCATGTATTTATTGGATCTTTATTTTCATTTTTTAGTTACACTCCTTTTGCATTTTATGAATGAAATTTGACTTACATAAGAAAAATAAAAGGAACTCATCTAAGTTTCATATAAAAAAATAATTAAAATAAAAGATGAGAGGCTTTTTGGAGAGAGTGTTTTGACTAGAGAAGGGAGTGAGATACCTCTAATCAGATTTGATGGATGAGGAAGGTGTTTATCGGGGCGTGACAATTAGAAATGGACTTTGAAATTCCTGGTCCTTGACCGTTGACATGAGCATGTGGTAAAAATTTGTGCATTGATGACTGAATAAGAATCCAAGCTTAACAAGTGAAGTCGTAGACCAAGTTGTTTGTTTATTTAATCAATTTCTCTGTTTAGTTTCATTTCTTTTTTATTTTGTGCTTCGTCCAACGCTGTCGCCGTGACCAACCAACTCAACTCGATCTTTTGCAACATTTTGGAGAGTCAAAGAGTAAGCACTTATCAACTCTCTGTGGATCGACCATGTACTTACCAACTTGCTATATAGTTGTGAGGGCAGAACTACACACCACCGAGTTTAACCCACTCTCACTGAACTCATGGAACCCTGTGAATTTCTTTAAATACTTTATGACAGGTTCGAGCTTGGGCGCACAATTGTCTTCGTCGATGTAACAGATGACAGAGTCATTGTACAAATGCCCCACGGCGGCGTCAGTCTTGACGTCGAAGAAGAGGGTTGGGGAGGAGACGGGGATGGCACCGTCGGAGATGGAGGCAAAGAAGACCGATAGCGATGACACGAACGGCGATGCCATGGAAAGAGGTCAAGGCGCGGTGGGCAGATGGGGATAAGGAGGGGATGGAGGTGGAGGAGGGGTCGAAGATGAAGAAGGAGTAAGGGACAGTGAAGAGGACGAAGAGGTCACCAAAGCGGAGGAGTAGGAGGTGTGGGAGTAGCTGCTAGTTGAGAGGTCGGATTTAGCGGCGAAAGGCATGACAGTCCCTGTAACATAAAGAGGGGTGGGGGTTTGATTTTTTATTTTATTTAATTTTTTGTAAAATAAAATTTAGATTTTCATATTTCAAATTATTGCTAAATTAGAATAATTTGAAGATATTTTGGTAAGAGTGTGTAATTAAGATATTTTTTATTTATGTGGTTACTATTGATTTTACTTAAATAAAATAGTTATTTTATATGTTGCCTCTTCATCTATTATGTCTAGACGAAAAAATAGTAATATAAGGGACATCGATTCAATAAGAATAATATAAATGAGTATATCATTACTCTGTTATTTTCAATAAGTAAATCGGATAAACACACAGTCTTTTCAAATTGAAATTAATTTGATGTTTTTCATGATATGTGAAGCTTAGAGAACATTTTGTGAAGGTTAAAACATTTTAGTTGATAGAGTTATATTGCATTAATTTATTTTTTGGAGTCAAATGCTACTTTTATTACTTCTATTTTATGGAGTCAAATGTTAATAAGTTCTGATATACATGATAACTGATCTACTTTAATTACATTTATTGTACTTTCTGAAAGAAAAGTATGAAATAGCATTGTTTACAGTAAAGTAGTGTATGAGTTGATTTTTTATTTTCTAAACTCATCTTAACTTACATATAATTTTTTGAAAATGTGGCCAACATTTGACCTTTTTCTCAACTTCATAAATCAAGAACAAACACAAATGACGGAAGTTCATTCTAAACATACCCGATATCAATACCTTTAGATAATTTCGCAAACTCAGGGCCAACAAATTTGCCTCATGCTTAATAGAGCTGATTTTGAAGTTCACGGTGGCATCCAAAATCTGTGTAATATTGATTTTGTGGTCCGAGTGTTAGGTGTGACTGTGAATAGAGTGGATGTGACATGAGCGATCTGCTCGAAACTGGATTAAATCAAGTAATGTCAATTAAATATTAGTATTACTTCTAGATTTTATTCAATGAACATGATGGCCCTTTTTAGTTTTATTTTTTTCTTTTCTTTTCTGGGAATGCACGGCTTTTGTCCATTTCCTTCATTTTTCTCACTACTCCACTACGCCCATTAACTTTTTTCAATTTCTTTTTTCTTTTCTGCCCTTTTCCTCTTCTTTTCTTCATTCAGAAACAACTGCAACAATCACATAGATTTTCTACTGAAATGGGATTTTAGTGGAACTAGGAAAGTAGCGTGGTTATTTGGATAGGGTTGTATTTATGTATTTTTCTCGATTTTTCTCTCTTTCTCTCGCTTGCTTTGTTTAGAATTCCAATTTGTGGAATGGGTGGTGAGCATCCGGAGTGGTTACCCGTCGATTGGGAGGTTAGCGTCAAACGTCGGAGTTCTGGAAAGAAAGACAAGGTAAATTTGTTCTAATTTGGAAATGCCCTCGGCTGCTTGTTTCACTTGAGCTTTATATTTCTTTTGACTGTTTATTTTTTATAATTATTATTATTGGGAGTAGGAATTATATTCTGTGTATGTGTGCGCGCGCGCTCATGCTGGTAAAGACTTGTTTTTTAAAATTAATTTTATGATGGCTCAAAACTTGGCATTCGTAGGGAAGGATAAGAGAGTTGGGAAATTTATTCTACTACAAAATGAAGCCCAATGATACATGCATTTTTTTGTTTTAGCACTTGAATTGGAAAGAGGATATATTTGAGTTATGAAAGCTAGAACAGAGTATGGTTGTAGTGGTTTTAGGTTTTGTTTCCGATCTGGAGTCCCGTAATATTGTGGCCTTGCATTCATTTCCATAGTATTTTGGACATGAAAGATGACTTAGAGTTGATCATGCATACATTCCATCATTGGTGTCCTATTAGATATAACTGCCCTTGTTTTAATTATATTAGCTAATCCCTTCATCATTAAATTCCCGAACTGTTGACTGGAAAACATTTTGGAGCTAATATATTAAGGGAGACTTATAAGCAAAACTATGTTCTTGCTGAAAGTTTAAGAAACTCAACATCTTGAAGTTAGTTTTCTCCTTCAAAACTAGTATCGAGTTCAGACTTTCTATGTATATATTGTGTGTTGTGTGTGTGTGTGTGTGTGTGTGTGTGTGTGAGACAGAGAGGTAGTTTGTGGGTGGTGCATTAGAAAATTCTCAAATAAATTGACCTATATTCATTTCATGTTTGAGAGTTGAAGGTGGTGTTGCAAAAGGAAATAACCTATGACTTTGTTATAATGCGGCAAAAATATTCAGCCTCTGGCTGTGCTCACCACTTGCCTTGTTGGGCTTGTATTCAAGGGCAAGGCCCATCAGTCAAAGGAGAAGACAAGGGCTCGCTAACCTTATAGGAAGTAATAGATAATCCTAAAATTTGGAAGGACTAACATATATAAATGTTCTCCATGTCGATGGATGCTTCCATGGACTACTTACTTCTTGAGAAATCACTTAAACATTCAAAAGATTAAATAATAGGTCAAATCTTGGGCACAAATACATGCAACACATGTAATTGCTATTTGACCACAGGAAAGGAAGATTTATTTAAGAACATTAGAAGAGAACAGCTTGCTTGACTATTTTGCTGATAGATACTTGATTGAACTATAACTTTCCCTTGGGTGATGGGAATCATTGTTTCTGAACCACTTCAACATTTTCCCGCAGATGCACAACTTAGCGCTTTTAGCTTTTGCACTGAAGTAACTTCCAATATATGGCTGTTGGATCTAATTAAATGCTACAGTTCCATTACAGCCTTTTGTGGATGTTATATGTGTCAATAATGTGTTTTATGTCTTAACTAACCCTAGTATGGTATTCTACTTAGTAAATTATTCACACAACTAATTTTTGGAATTTGCTCCCATTCTTTTTGACTTAATTCTTTATCACATAAGGCACACAATTTCTTGGTAGTTTCTAACCTAATGAATATTTTTTAACATTTAGGTTGTTCTGAGTGGGTTTGCATTTTCTTAGTGGTGTGATGTTCTAAACCTCTAACAAAGTTTAGTCACTATAATTAGATGTTGTTGTCATTCATTTCAAAAGCAAGTCTTACAAACTTTATTATGTCTGTTGTGGATCTTTCATCCCTTATTTGTCTTAAATGATGTGTAATTCCTGTGTTCTATTTGGATCTGCTCCAGTATTACATCCATCCCTCCACTGGCCTCACGTTCAACTCAAAGCCAGAGGTGCTTCGGCATCTCAAAAGTCTCAAAAGTTCTAGAGAAATGTCAAAACGGAAAGAGATAAATAAGGTAATGCCCACTAAAATTGTATTATAAATTTACTTTGTGGAATTAGAGTTGTTTAACCATGACTTCACGAATATAAAATACATCTTTCATTGTCCTTTTATGAAATGTCGTATCTATAATATGGTACCCGCAGTAACATAAAGTTATAATGTTTAGCCTGTTAGATATTTTATATTAATTTTCTTAATATGTTCTCCTATATTACATGTCTCTCTTCCTTATTGTCCCAAAATTGTAGATCAACATCAAAAAGACTGTGGCAGAAAATTTACCTCCAGGATGGATTAAAGAAATCAGGATGAAAAAGAATAGAGGCAAGAGCAGGACAGACACGGTACCAATGCTTAGGAACCTTCTTATTCTCAAATCATTATGATTCTTTACTACATCAAACTGTATTCACTATCCAGTTTTATCGCCAAATGTTGGTGCTTTTGAACTGCTTGTTTCATTGTCTTCATTCCCTCTGTTTTTGGTTCAAAATCAATATTCCAATCGCACTTCCAGGGTGCCTTCTGGTGTATCATCCACACCTTTGATTGTATCAATGATTCTCGCAGTATTACATCGATCCAATTAGTGGCCGCCTATTCCGCTCCATGCAAGAAGTTTATCGCTATCTTAAATCCAAGGATTCGGGAGAGGTGGAGTCCAAACCAGATGACAAAGGTTGCACGAGCATGGAGTTGGTGGATCATTCTCAATCTGTTAGTGGGCTTTCCATCTGTTTATTTTCCTTAATTTTTGCCTGTAAATTATTTTGTTTTTAGTGATTTATTCCTGTAAATGTTGTCATAGCTTCACACTGGCAGACTCTTCATATTTGGTGCCTGGTGCATCTATGAATATTTCTTTGAGTTTTAGGTTTAATTTGTTATTTCATTTCATTATTCTCAGAATTCTCTAACTTTACTTCTGACTTGGCTTGGTTTATACCTAGTCGTCTGCCAAAGCTAAAGGACAGAGGCAGGTTGGCAAGAAAGAAGATAAAAATATGACTGATGGAGAAAGGATAAAGTCAGGTGTTGAGCCTATCCTTGTACATTGTACTAGACCAACTTTATACTTATCCGCATAAAGCTCTCACAGCATAGTTCACTGTCCACCGGTCATTGGTTGCACAAAAGATTCACTTTCCCCTATTGGAATGGGGTTTATTTTATATCTATGGAATGCAACTTTTTGGAGGGCCAAATTTTTTTTTGCAATAATTGTCGCAATACTTTCATAGAATCGCTAATTCAATCAAAGGATGTATAAACTGAAAATGTTCGCTGATAAGAATTTATCTATCAAGTAAGATATACATTCTTCTAATTTGATGTAACAAGTTTGGACACAAAAGGTTATATGATTGAATTGTGATCCCTTTTGCATGATACTATGGTAATGTTTGCTGCATTACCCCAGGATAGTAGAGTGGAGCAACTAGAAATTGATTCTCTCAGTATGAAGTTATCTGATAAGCTACAATAGGTGAACAAAGTGAATCAACTTGCTATAGAACAATGAGATTAAGAAATTAGCTGACGACAAAGTAGCCAAGTGCTTATGGAATTGGAGATTAATGTTAGGCGCTTTGTCTTGGTTGTACATTTTTCATACAACTTGTGTTCAGTTCCATAACCTATATAGAGCTTCAAAATTCAGCTTTTTGCGGTGACTGCTGTTGGATACGCTTACCATATACCATCACTATTTTGTGAAAGTGATAGTGTCAAATTTGCCTTGTTTGTGATATGCAAGCAGTTGTTTCTAGATTTACAACCATGAGAATGCACTAATAATTTTCTTGTGAATGGATGGATGATCAACATGAAAGTTAGTAAAGAACTGTACTTCGATTGTTGTATTTTGGCTCAACTGATGAATACAATTGCAGGACCTGATGCTGCTGCACTGAAAAACATAGAAAAGCCTCTCATAGAGGAAAGCTGTAGAGAAGATGATTCTGGGATGGAGAAACTTCAAAATAAGCTACCGCAAGCAAATGGCAAGGAACAAAGCAATGGTGGAAGAAGACTGAGTGAGAGATTGGCTTTCAATAAACTAAAACATGACTCTGAAGAAGATGCCTTACAGTCAGGTGAATAATATATCTATCAATGCGTTTCAGAAATCATTGACATTGTCAGATTGGAATATCATTGGATTCAAGAATCCTGGCTCGATATGCATTAACCATATTCTTTACTTGTGATCTCAACTTCTTCATAATATGCTTCATTTGTCTGTGTTAGATTTCAACTTTGCTTAACTTCATCTTGGTCGGTCACTGTTCATATTGCTTCCTCAGCTTCTTGTCTCAGGAAATCGATTTACCTTTTCTGCATGCAAGCACACTCATTTTACAACACAAAGTTTGATATTCTAATAGATATTTAGACAACTTGTCCTCTAAAAGTTGTTTGGAAATTATCTTTGCAGGCTCAACAATTGCTGCCGAGAACAATATGAATATCCCGGAAACTAACAGTTCAGAACAAAGAGGAAAAGAGAAGAATCATAAGGAAGATAGTCAGCAGCATGAAGATCTAGCACGCCAAAATAAGAGGAAAAACACAAAAAGGAAATGGATAAGCAATTTACCTCGTAGAACTTCAAAGAGACTTGCTCATTTGGAAGCCAATCAATGGGTGGAAGTAAAGAGCAGCTCGAAGGATGAAGCTTCAGCTAGAGTATCAAGCAAAGAAGAAGTTGATTCCACCAAAAATGATGGTACATCTGTGCAATCTAACAAGCCAGAGATGGATAATTCTGTAAAAATTGGTACGACGGACTCAGACGAGCAATGCATAACAGAGAATCCGACCAATGATGAGCATAAAGAAACCATTCCTTGCGAAAATCTCTCTCCTGAAGAGCACAAGAGCACTGGAGCTGTCTGCCACGACGATAAAAAGGAGGAAAAACATCTGGACTCCTCTTTGAAGGACCTATTAATGGATCCGTGCATCGAGTTTGCAATCAAAACTCTGACCGGTGCAATACCGATTGAAGACGTGAACAAAGTTGATGAGAATCCAGTGTCTTCCTTGGCTTCATCTGATCAAACGCCTGGCTGCTCGTCTCTGTCGCCTTGTGGTGATATCTGGTCTGATCCTTGTTTCGAATTCGCTGTGAAGACGCTGACAGGCGAAATGCCTAGGGAGGATGGTGTGCGGTTTCAGATTTCCTACGAGAATCCTGCGTGTTCATTGCCAAAGATCAGGTTAGACAGTGTGTGTCCATCCAACTACTCGGATGCTAAGCAACGAGGTGTGTGAGCTGACGGAACTCAGGTTGATCCGAGCCGGAGCGATGGGCTCGAAGGGCGGGCGTGTAGGATGTAGTGGTGATGTATCTTATGACAGAATGTATATGATTTAAGTCTCCATCTTGTGACTTTGTGTGCTAGATTTCTTTAATTCTATCAGATTTACCTAACTATATGTAGAAACACACTTTTCTTACTTTAGCCTTGGTGCGCCTGTTTGCAACCGATCCTTAGATTATTTCTTCTTCTTCTTTTCATATATTTTATTCATTAGAATCCTTTTATATCTGAAATTTTTCAATACTGCTAGTTTATAGTGTATACAAAAGGGTGAAACCTTTAGTAGTATTTTTTTTTAATTATTTTAAAGTCAGACAAAAATAACTTTTATCACAAAATACTTCAACTGTTATTCTGAAGATAAAAAGAATAAGAAAAAACGGATTGATTTCTTCAGCAAACTTCATAAACGACAGCGTTGAGTCACTTAGGGAAAAAGCACAGCATAAGCCCTTTCCCGCCAAATCATCCACCCCCAAAACTCGTGCACACGCACCACCACCACCACCACCACCGTAAGCTAGTGAGGAATTATGCAAATGCTCTGTATTAACATTTTGAAACTGCACCTTCTGCTGTTTGTTTCATTTAATGGAAAATTTTCAATCAAATGTGTGGTCTGAAAATTTTGAATCTGTTGTTGCAATTTAACATAAATCAATCATTTAGTTTGGCAAGGACATAATGGTGTGGAGGAATTTGAATCCAAATGGTGTCTTCTAGTATCCAGCTTCGGTCACTCATAAAGATAATATATGATGGAATCATGAAACCGAAGACTTACTGGCAGTTCGGGGTCAAGGATTAGATGGTGAATTCAACGAGTCTAGTTCACAGGCAGATATGCTCTGGTAAAAGGGATTACAATGAAGAGAAAGAGACTGCAATTAGTATCACCATATAGAGCTGTGAACATGCATTGTACAGATGACCATGGCTGTTTCCATGCACATTGATTGTGTCTTCACATCTCTTTCAGTATGCAAGAATTTCATTATGGGCAGAACCTCAAGCAAAAACCAGTGCCTCTACTTCTTCAGTATTCAACTAATCCACTGACTTCAGACGATCTAAAGCCCTGCTGTATAGGTGCGATTATTATGACAAATTATATTTCATAGCTAAACTCAACTTCTTAAGCGCGCATTGTCTCTAGTCATTTCCAAGGACAGATTACTTAAAACTAGATAGTTATACTATCCAAAACTAAATTTGAATCATTATTATGACGCAATTTTACAAGAAACTGGACAAGTAAAGGCAACACAATCAATCCTATTCTCCACAACGAAAAAATATCTTAAACCAAAACGGCTTCCTTTAAAGAGTCAGATTCATCAATTGGTGGTTTAATCATGGTACTTGAACAATGTGGTAAGGCTTTAATAAGTTTTTAAAAAAGGGTGAAGTCACACGGAACAACTTTGATGTAAAAAAAAAAAAAAACCATTCAAACAGTATAGGTCGGGCACCAGTCGCACAGCATCAAAGCTGACCCATGATTTATGTACAGAGTTATATGAAGGGTGGGTCTGGTTGTATTTGGTCACTTCTAAACAACATTGCTTCCAGCACGAAGCCTCAAAGTTTCAGTTCTCTTACTTCTCTCCATTGCATCTACTAGCCAGTTTATACCCTCTTTTATCCCCAATCTGCAATAAAAATCCCAATTGGTTACATTAGTCTGACTGGAACTCGGAATTGGACCCATCAATAAAGGATATATTTGAAATCCATCTGCATACCCATCAAAAGCTGAAACAGCTTGAAATTTAAAATCTCGCCCGTCCAATTTATTGATGTCCAGATACCGAGCAAGTTCATCAGTTGAAACGGCTTCTTCAAGATCCTGTGCAGCACAACAAGACAGTGGGGTACTTGTTCAAGCTTATTTGTCAAACCTGTCTACGTCAACTTACTTTATCTATTCTTCTAAAAATAGTGAAAGAAAAAGGCCAATAGCCATGATTGCATAAGAGCATCTAAGTAGCCATGAGAATAACTCAAGAAGAAGCCTTATCACAGCAATCCCAGCAGAATGTAATACCATGAAGTTTTAAATATCTGACATGATACTACATGACAAAGTAATGAACTATCATCCTCAATTAACATTTAATCAGGACGAGCCAATTACCTGCTTGTTAGCTAGTATCAACACTGGAGCTCCTTGCAAATCTTCATGCCGCAGAACCTTTTCTACAATACCAGAGAAAAGTGAGGATACCTTTTTGACTTCAAACTAATAGCAGGCAGTAAACAAGTATCACAACAGTTCCTGGAATCCCCAAAATATTACCAAGTGCAGATTTTGAATCTTCAAAACGGGATGGACAGGCAGCATCAACCACATAAATCACAGCATGTGCCTCTTCATAATATTTCTCCCATATTGAGCGAAGACCAAGCTGATGAAAATTATGTCTTGCGTCATAATATAATTTCACAGAACCACATAACCATGAATCTTATTGTCAAGTTTGGAAAAGAAAGTTATGGGTGTTATACAGTCATGAACAATTAGCTAAAAATTCCAGAGTGCATTCCAAACCTGACCTCCCAGGTCCCAGAATGCAAGTTTTGTATTTGAAACTTCAATGCGGCCAATATTAAGTCCTACAGTGGGAACAATTCGATCTGGTGTGAGACCCTCCAAGTTTGAGTATTGCGACTTCAACTTCTCCAGTAATGTCTGCAATTGATTTATTTATTAGCAAAGATTAATAAGGAAAAGCAGACTTCAGTTATTTGTAACGGAATATTCCTCAAATTTACAAAAACACAAGACATAAACAAATGGCACTATTTATTGATCATGTATTGTATTGATTCCAAGTACAAGCCAAAAAGGAATACCTCAGATAAGATGAACCAGAAAAATCATTTCGATTACAGGTCTTATATACAGGATTAATGGATTCAAAAGAACAAAAAAGAAAGGAACCCTCATCAAATTGCCAGTGCTGTAACTAGCATCTTTAGCTCTTGAATTGGTTTTCCAATAACATGTATCAGCTCAGTTAAATAGTTTCATCAGGTTTAACACAAGTAATATCATAAATGTTGATATAGCATAAACGACTCAAAGATGGGATAGGGATTCTGCTTAGATACTTTGATAACAATACATGGCTGCACAGGACCATCTTAATACTGTTCGACGCACATAGTCTTATTCGGGCTAGAATGGCCACAAAGCAATTAGCACTAAAGCAAATTTGTTCTAAGTAAGTGAATAAATATTTCTAAAAGGAGGATAACTCCATTTGTTTTGTCTCTCCATATATTACATCAAAACATCAGGTGCTAAATATCAAGGCATATAAGTTAGTATTCAAAAAGTGATTCCAAGAAAAGATGGCATATTACTGTTTTCCCAGACTTGTCTATTCCAAGAATAAGAAGATGAAACTCCATCTTGCTGAACATGTACTTCCATAGTCCATAAACTAGGGAAAACATCTATCCCTAGTTTCGGTTTCTGTATTTTCTTTAACTTCTGTAAAGTTGTTTGTCAGGTGCTAGGAACTTGATGCCCTGAAATCATAAAATGCAGAACGAAATGGAATAAATTAGAAGATAAAGAAACACCTAGAAGAGATATCAATTTTCATTTTGTTGTAATAAGGCTAAGATAAAACAGTTGGCAATAAGATATACCCTCAAATACAGAAGTTAACTATGAGGCATGGACTGAGTCCTAATGTCAGATGACATGCTAAACAATCAAATAACAACGTTGTTTAAACTGAGTGAAAATAGATTAGATACAACTACACAAGTACCAATAACTGAAGCTATAGGTCAAGCAGCACTTCCCCTGCTAAACGACATCAAATGAACAAATACTGATTTATAGGAGAGTATCAAGTTGTTCCAGCATGAGAAGAAAAACATTAGAATAGATGGTGTTAGTGAAGAAGATCAAACATAAGATATAGATTATAGTATGACCCTACATTAAACAGGTCACTTTCCAAAAACAGCAGCTTTAATGATCTGAAATCAAAATGAACATGTATATTTCTTCTAGGTTTTGCCGTTAATTTATGTACATTACGTACTTTGTACATTGCCTACATTACTATCGCCTTTAAGTAATAGGTTGATACTTCAAACGTTGACAATAAAATCCTGCTTTCAAATTATTAGGTAATGCATCCGCCTTACCAAAGAGCAAGATCCTAGTTTGAGCAATTGACAACTCGCATCATTTTTTTGCCTTCAACGCACAGTAACTAAACACTAATGAAATTCGTCCCCAAATTACAGTCTCGTACAAACACTAAAATCGAGAAAAAAGAAAGAAAGAAAAGAAGATGACTTGGCAACACCATATCTGTAGGGTCAAGATCTCAACTTTGTTGCACTAAATTCAGATCAACCCACGATCCAAGCAACAAAACAAAAGAATACAACCCTAGGAATCCACCCTAATTCAATCACAAGAAAAGCAATCGAAAAATCGGATCAAGAAATTAACTGAAGGGTGAAAAGAAAAGGAAAGGAAATTGCGCAGAAGTTAGAGAAAAACAGACGAAAATGGGAACATGCATCGATGAGTAGGGAAGAAGACTATACCTGTGTAATTCTGTAGAAGTGGCGAGAGTGAATAGAAGAGCTGTTTGTGTGATTTTTGGCTTGGACAAAAAGCGTATAACTTGAGAAATTCCTCTCGCTTAAATCTCCTTTTACTTTTCCATGCCCATAATACCCTTGGCCTTCGACGGAAATTTAACGTCTCCAGTTGCGGGTCTACCACGTATATCAAGTATAGAGAGAGATAGAGCGAGAGAGTTTTGGATTTGGAGTGAAGAAAATCAACCCAAGTGAAAAGGGCTGCCGGCGCTTGAAGCTTCCTAACTACATAGGCTGGGTGAAACATTCCGATTGAAATTGGATTGGAGTGGAGAATAAAGGTTGGACACTTTTCTTGATATTAACGCAGATATTGAAGCTATCGACCCGTGCGAAGGCAGAATAAGAGTTGTTGATCTCTCCTCTTAATCAACGCCATATTTTAAATTTTGAATGCATTTTTATTAGTTACAATATGAAAATATACTGTTTTGAATTAGCCTCTCAAGATAGTTATTAGTAAAAAAATTAAAATATAATCGATTTTTATTTTTTCGGATAAAAATGTACTTGGTGAATATAAGTGGCTTTTATTTTTTTACCGTGTCATAAATATCTTATTGGCTGTCATTTCTCTCTGTCTCGAATTCTCTGAATTCAGCTGATTTCTACAACATCTTACCAAACTTTGTACGAAAAAAAAAACAAAAACAAAACAAAAGCCACATGATTATGGAGTATTTTTTCTTTCCTTACATGTTCATCAAGTATGCCCAACCATACCACATTGTTTTCGTTTACGGGGTCTACTAATACTAGCTTTACTGCTACCAACTTCATATGTCGTAATTGTTAAAACTGATGTGCATGTGGAGTGATAATGACATCTCGTATGGCATCGAGTACACATGCAGTTGTATTGTGATAATGAAGTCGCAGATCCAAACCTATTCTCACGAGTTCAACTAACTTGTTTAAGATTCAGAGGTATTCAAATAACCCCCGAAAGGAATTCTGGGGGAACACACCAATCTTTTGGATTATGAATTGACATCACTACTCCAGCATACATTTTTCGCCATGTCTCAGTTGTATAGTAAGCGCTCACATTGCATTTTGCTTCACCCTACTGCACTAAACAAGCAAAATCTATCAAATTTCAATTTTGCAAGGCGTGGTTGTACTACATATTAACAATGACTCAATATAACCTTATTGCAGTTGAAGCATGAAAACATGGGATCAAGTCGCGATCAAACACAAGTCATGTGCACTTCCCTTTAGCAAGATCAAAAAAATAAATTTTCTCTTCAAACATAACCTTATACTTGGTTGTAGAAATATCTTCAACCCTTATGATACGGGCCCTGTCCATTGATTTTGGTAATTCGGCTGATGCAAAGTCCTTAGCTCGTTATTCCTTTCTACAACTTTTGCACGTTGTTCCACAAACCATTGGCTGATCGAATTGGAAACACACTCCAAAATGGCGCATACTGACAACTTCATATCCTATCGTAGCCGCTCGTTAAAATATTCAACAACGCTAGAAGTTAAAAACCAATAACGGTGAATGAGGCATTTCGAACGAGCCCATCTACTTGGATCAAGACTCACCAGTTCTCATTCGCACAAGGTGAAACCGATGATAAAATTTTCATATGCTCTTTAAAGTCATGTTTCCTATAAGATCTTGCTGCTTCTTGGGAAACACTAGTTACACGTTGAACCCATTTCTTAATATTGCACTATATGTGATACCCACAAAGTGCATGAGGAGTCTTTGGATAGACATTATCCACTGCATTCTTAATGCTGGGATGCTGATCGAACACAAACAAGTGCTTGAGCTGGCCAATTGCCGTTCATAGCTGACTAAAGAACCAAATCCATGATGCATCACTTTCTACATCCCCAATACCAAAAGCTAATGGGAAAATATGCTCATTAGCATCTTTTGTAGCAACAACAAACATAACCTTTTTATTTTTCTTTCAAATGTGTGCCACTAACTACAATCACGGGACAACACTCACTAAATCCTCTTACACATACAGTAATAATCATAAAACGAAACTAAAAAGCATCATCTGACTTTGTCTTTACTTCAGCGGATGAACCTAGATTGGAGTGCTACAAAATGTAAAAATACTTGGGGATCAGCTGAAAAGACTTGTCCGCGTCACCATAAGTCATGGTCAGTGCTTGATTTCTCCCGCGCATAGTGGTTTAATGTTTCACCTTAACACCAAATTGGCTTAACGCATGAGCTTGAATATCATTCGGTCGAAGAACGACATCCCCAACCATCAAATTCGGAACAAAGTACGCAGATAGAATCTTAGAACATACCTTTGGAGAATAATGATATCTCAGATCATATAAATAAGTGTTAGGGCACCGAAGTATATTCTTCATGCATTCTCCATTGATCTCGCACGCATGATGAACGAACACTTTGCTTCGTTTTTGCAAACGATGAAGTATCTTTTTTCAATAAACACTTTGTAATATAATCCACACCGCTCAACATATGATGCATTCCTAATGATGTAGCCATCTTCTCCTTGCTTAAGAATATTGCGTCGTGACAAAGTGTATCAGTTACGAGTTCATCAATTATACCTAGTTTGGCACAAGGCAAACAACCTTGATATGCTGCATTAAGAATAATCCATTGTCGATCATGTTCATGATTTTCTTCAATAATTTCAACATTATCATATAATGGTAGCACATTGAAGAAATTTCTACCACAACAATCATTAACATCATCAAGATGATCAAAACTATCATAATCTTCAACTTCCTCATCATTGTTATCAGACAAAAATTTAGTACTTCACCTCAATCACGTTTAAAATATTTGGTTCCCTACCATCATCACTCGAATTGACATCATTCAAATGATCATCAGTCTCATTTTGCGCATCAAATTTCTTGAAGTTGTTGCAATCTCCCTATCTGGTTGAGGTCTCGGTTGATGTAATGTACATGTATTTTGAGATAATGGTTGAGGTTCACGTTGATGTAATGTAAATGTCTATTGAGGTAATGAAAATGTATTTTAAGATAATGTACTTGTATTTTGAAGTAACAGCCGAGGTAATATACATGTATTTTGAGGATGATTGACGGCATACAGATATTCACTATTTCTAAGTGAAATAATAATATATAACGTAAGCTTGTCCTCTAAATCCATCAAATAAGACAACTCAAAATCATCTATGATGAGGATTTTCATGGTTTCATCTGAGGACTATACTAATGCAAATCTTATCCTTCATTAAACGCAGTACAATCTTACTTAATAAAAATACATATGTTATACCACTCAATGGTATAGGCATAAACTCTCTTTTTCCACCTTCGTATGTGTTATTAATCTATAACTCTCCATTGACAATAATAAGAGCAGTTGTTCTCATATGCAAGAGAAAATTTTGCACAAATTAGTATTTCATACCATCATTACCTAATTATCTCTTGTAGTACCGACGTCGTATGCACGCAAATTTTGTATGCATGGAATAAATTGGTCGAATTCATATCACGCATACCAAACTTGCATGCGTACGGTCTCGATACTGCTGGTGCTAGTTTGTTAATGATAATATGAATTGACCGAATTTATACCATGCATACCGAACTTGGGTAAGACCGTCCTTTGTATTGGATGGCCAAGCTTGGTAATGCTGGTGTGAATTTAACCAATTCATACCATTATTATCAAACTTGGTATGCGTGAATTTCTCAAATTTGAACCATTATAGATCTATAAATCACTAATGTTAAAAAGAGGATTTAATAGGAGAGTTGATCGGAAATCTAGTAAAATAAATAAAGACAAGTCTGTCGACTTTGGGTAACAGAAGCCCCCTATAGTGTACACTGCGATCACCACCCCCAGAGAAAGCTTACGATAACCAGCTATGTCGAATAGCAGAAAGCTTCGAAAACTTATTTCCCTTCAATGTCGGAGAGAGAGAAGATAAAAGAATCGAAGAGAGTGAACGAGAAAAAAATTGAATAAAGAGAGAATTCGTAAATTTGAATTGAGGATAAGAAGTGAAAATGAATGAGTTAAACGAATATAATTTATGTATCTTTAAGTTAAATCAGCTATATTATAGTTTTCATAAGTTCGTGGCCAACTATCAGTTTTAACTATCTTGATAGAACATATTAACCCATTTAAATATATAAAATACGTCTGCTGATTAAGAGACGAGATCAATCTCCTCTTAGGATCAACGCAGCTGAAACTTGCTAGCTCCCTCATGTACATACCCATAAAAACGCAAAGTCTATCGTGCAGTGGGGATGGCCGCAATTATTAATTAAATATTGGTTGTTTTCTATTATCAGTTAATTAGATATTAATTATAATTTATTAACTTTAATTAGAGTTTAGGATCTGTTAATTTTTATCTAAAATTTATTAAACATAGTCTGAATTTAATATGAAATGATGCAACGCGCGTCCGAATACACAAAATGAACGTGACTCCCGTATAAATTATTATCAGATATTTATTTATCTACATAAACAGGAAATATATTGTTGTTTTCAGAGGCTACACAAGCAGCTTGTAAGCATGAATATTTGTGTTTGCAGAAAAAAAAAAAGAACTAAAAATAAAATAAAACAGAGTCTTCTTAATTATTTGTGTCTTCTCTTTTGTAACATTTTGTGTTGAACATGCAATTGGGATAAAGTGTTGTGATTGAAATGCAGTAAAACCCTAAACTTTTGTGTTCCAATTTTACAAGAAAAAGGAAACATCTGTTCTAGTCGAAATTATACTACATAATTCAATTTTATATAATTCCCTAAAGAAATTCAAATTTGTACTGTACTATACGAATTCTTCATATAATTATAATTTAGTAATATACAATATTTATTTATTTTTGGGTTAGAATGTTGAGACCTTAGGTCTAGAAAATAAAATTTCGAAAAATATATACACATAAAATATCCATAAATCTTATTGAATAAAAATCACATATATAAACACGAGAACTTTTTGATAATTTCTAATTTTGTAATTAAGGTGGTAGAACAATATAATAAAGCTAGCGGCAAGTAAATAATAAAAGAAAACGATATTGTAAAGTGAAGACTTTGAATTGTTGATATTACAAACCTATATCAATATAATGTTTATTACTTAGTCAATATCTAGCTGTAGCGACAATTAGACGGCGAAGCCATTTTACCCAAATAACAAAAGGAAAACTACTACATAGACGCAGTTAATTAGATAGTCAATTCTCCAAAATGAAAAAGAAAAAGAAAAAAACTATCTGTAGGGATATAAATATGGGATAATTGCCATTTAAATCATAACTTTTCGTTGACTTCTGGTCAATCCCATAACTTTTGAAACTGGAACATAA
>JAYDZE010322602.1:0-18278 GCA_034509125.1 Monilaria moniliformis | reverse complement strand
TCACAACCTAGATAGACTTAGACGATCTATCGTGAAAGGTTGCAGTGTCAGTCCAAACGTTTACTAACCTTGGTAAATAAATGACACTGGTGTGGTATAGCACTAAATAAATTCACGTTGAGATAAGTCTTTCTTGTTGATTACTGAAAGACGATATCTTGGTATTTATTTATTTCTTAATCTTTGTATATAACATTGAGTATACGGTATTAATTATGCACTACTTTGACTTATCAAAAGGTGCAGATTTTTCGTAATCTAAGAATTCTGATATCTTGGGTAGTGGTAATTAATATCTAGCGGTGCTACGATTGTTATTGCATTGAATCGTGCCCTGGAGGACCAGGTTGATAATATCCCCAAGAGGTGTTTAGAAAAGGTTTTATTATACAGAAGCCCAGCCGACATGGAATTTATTCCAAGTATAATAAATAAAGTCTTTGAACTAGACAACTCTTCGTAAAAAGATATTAATTAATTAAAGCCAGCAGCAGTCTTAAATTAATTAATGGATATTAGAATTTTAAACACGGGAAATAAATTAATTAAAAAGTAAGCCCAAATTATCTGTAATTTGAATTTGGACGGGTAAGTCAATATTAATTTCTATACTGGTCCAAATTAATATTATATTGGGCTTAAATTAATTTGAGGCTCAATTTAATTAGTAAAAGCCCAATAGTAAGGCCCAATCCAAATTTTTTTAGATCTCTAACCTAGCCCATACATATTATATAAATAGGAGAGAAAGAAGAATAAATATATTTTATTATTCACGCCTCTTACAGAGAATCACTGATTCTCTGTATTCTTTCTTTTCTTCTTCTTTCTCTAGTCCTATAGGGTTCGACAGCTACTGTCCACACTAGTATTCAAACCTGGAATTGGGAATAGGTTAGAAGATCTAGGATAGATATCAAGATCTACACGTTGAGAAGACGCGAGCAATCATCAGATCTTTGGAGATCTAATTATTGTAAGTATTCAGATCCGTAGCAGCATGATTTAGGATTTTAATTCTACATAATGTGTTTTATGTGCGTTCTAGATAGCAGATATGTAAATAAAATTGGCTAATTAATTTTTCAATATCACCCTGAAAAGATCCTGGAAAAAATGAAAAATTGGAATTAAATGGGCAGTTATTTTAGAAAATGTGAAGGCAGTTTTTTTTTGGCAAGGAAAAAATTGTTAATGGTAGTTGTGATATACAACAAACTAAACAAGACAGTACATAAATACATTTATATGTCAGTACGTATATTATAAGTTCATTTCTACACAACGTGATAATCTTATAGAGTAAAATATCATTCTCTTCATAGAACTGATGATAATTTTGAAGAAATTAGAATTCATATATCAGTTTCCAAATAATAGTATAATAGTATAATAGTTAATGAAATCACAAAATTTATGTCCATTTAAACATCTAGTATTAAATACGTCATTTATACGTTTAAAAACTTGTAATTGACAACCATAAATATGAATAAATTTGAGACACCTTAAAATTTTAAAATCGTCATAAATGACCATCAATTTTAAAATATTTCATTGAATGCATAAAGTTACTGCATTCACAATTAATTAACTACATTCGGAAAAAATGGAATTAAATGAAAATTTCGTCCCTTATGAAATTCAAACTTTGGTGTTGCACCCATTCAACAAAGATATGCATACATCATAAATCTTCATGATCGAATGGTTGAAAATGATTCTTTGTTTTTATTTTAAATATGTGTTTGTACATACATATCTATAGGGGTGAATTAAACTCAAACCATGCATTTAGTGCATAATTAAGACCAAATATAATCCATTGGATTTAAAATTGGATGATCATGATTTAAGGAAAACATGTATCATTATAGAAGCATTAAAAATCATTATAGGGGTATAATTGTCACTTGAAAATATTAATCGTCTACTTATTTTCGAAAGTTAGCGAAATTCATGGAATGTATCAATTTTTTCGCAATTTATGTTATAACGATAACATTCAACATTATGATTATTTACATTCAACTTATGATGATTTAAATTCAATGTTTTGTTGAAGTATATTTTTGAATTTGTACTAGCGTCTTATTTTTTTTCTTGCCGTTTTATGTGCAGTAATAGCTCCACTAAATCTGTTCACTATCATTATTCTACACATTTCTCATAATCTTAACAAAAATCGATTCTTGAGAATTTGAAATCATCATAAGTTTAAATACAACATATTAATTCAAAATTATTGCAACTATAATAACAGCATCATCAAAATAATGTATGCATAGTATCATCATAACACTTAATATATATCATTATGTTATCAAAATAAACAACCATTTTGATTAATAAATCTCCATCCATATCTTACGGGTAATACCATAACCAAAAATAAGGCGTAATTACAAATTAAAAAATATATTTCAGCATAACATTAAATTTATATCATTATAACGCACATTACAAAAAAATGGATACATTCCATAAATTTTGCGAACTAGCGAAAATAAAATGTCTTATTAAATATTCCTCTTACCATAAAAAACGGAAATTACCAAAACTTAAAATGGTTGAATTACGGAAATAACATTTTGTGAATAAAAAATACAAAAATCATTGCCACGTGTATTAATTTTGTCCATCAAATCTCCAAATCCAACGATTACAATTTAATCTTAGTTCTGCAATAAGAAAATGTTCAGATTTGATTACAATTGTATATATGTAAATGGTTTAAAATAAAATTCTTGTTATTGTGAGAACGTAAAAACACTTGCATTCATCCAGCAAGGGAGATATATACATTTTAGATCTTAACTATCTAATGACTTAAAATAATTTTAATTTTCATAAAAAACAAAATATTTATTTGAATCTCTCCATATATATATATATATATTATGAATCGTTATTTTGATCCAACATAAGTTAGATATATTCTCCATTCAACAATCAACATATATACAAACGCAAATAGAGAAAAGAAAACCAACTTCTCAAATGGGGCTAAGTTATTTTGCATCATTTTCCTTGTTCTATCATTATCAAGTTTGTTTGAATTTATTTTTCAAGAATACTCAAAATTGATAAATTCTTACATTCAGGTTAAAACCACAATTTATATCTCGTGTGTTTTTTTCACTTATGACTAGCAATTTATATATTCCAAATAGTTAGTAGTCAAGATTGTAATTTTTAGAGCGTTCTTGATAGTAATGGTAGGATAAAACGAGATAGATAAATTAAAATTGACTTTAACATAAAATAAAGATATAGATCAAGATAAGGATTTAGTAATATTATTTTTGATAGGTAAAATAAAAATAAAAATAAAAATAAATAATATTTTTTGATTGTTTGATTATATTATAAATAAAGTGTAATGACATTTTATCTTTTCAAAAAATAATATATTTTTAATTTTAATAATAAATTAGTATCTTAATTCTTAATTTACTAAACAAAATTATTAATTTATTAATTAATATTTGTTGATTAATTGAATAAATTAATCGAGTAAAAAAATGTGTAATATATTAATTAATGTTTGTTGTAATTACTTTAACTGAATTGAGAACCAGTAAATATAGGATTAATAATTAATTATTAACCAAAATTCATTATATTAACTAATTTATGAACCAAAATCAAGGCTAACTCAAAAAAAAAAAAAAAAAAAAATCAACACCAACCCATCCCAAAATTAACACAAAAACCACAACTTTCCCAGCAATTCAGCAAAATTAACACAAAAACCACAACTTTCCTAGATCACTATTGACGCCATGAATTTACTCAATTCAGAAAAGCAAAGCCATGAATTTATGGCGCAATTCAACAAAAGCAAAAGAAAAACAAAGCCTCGTCACCCCCCAGCTTTCCCAGAGGTCGTCGCCGCTATCTCTCGCGACAGCTCCAGCCACGGCGGCACCATATAGCCCTCGCCGACAACAAAAGATGAATCAAACTCACTAATAAAATCGGGTAACCCGGGATCTATTTTTTTGTGAGAAGAACCTAACACAGCCGCCAATTTCATCTCTAGCCCTCGTCGGCAACAAAAGATGAAGAATAAAACTCACCAACAAAATCGGGTAAGACAAGATTTTTATTTTTGTGAGAAAAACCTAAAACAGCTGCCAATTTCATCTCTTTCCCCAATTTCTGTTTGACGCCGAGATAGCTCCGACACCGCGATTGCCGAACTGCGACGGTGAGCAAAATCCAAACGCCTCTTCCCGGAGGCCGCATAGTCGGGAAGTCGAATATGGCCGGAGAGTTGAATGCTGCGGATTGGAGGTTGTAGAAATTAGAACAAGAAGATCGAAACTTGATAGAACAAGAAAGAGGGTTTGAATGTAGAAGATGAGTATGTGGAATCTTGAGATAGAAATCTTATTGAGGAATTCTTGAAGTGTTTTACAACTGAAAATCAATCTATCTAACAATGACAAGATCTAAACTATTTATACTAAAGATAGAGTGAAGGAGGCTTCACAAAATCTGTTACAACCATGAAGATAACCGCTTCCAACGGCTAGTCTTCATAACCAACTTTTGAACTAGTCTTGATATGCTACATTGCTCCCTTCGGCTTCTTCCCATGCACTCTCAATTGCTATTCTCAGTCATCATGCATAACAATCTCCACCTTGTCTGAGACATAGCAACAATCAGAAATCTATGGCGAGCAAGCCTACTAATCTGCAGCAGTAATCAAACTTCTCCTTGCTCAAAGGCTTTGTGAGCATGTCTGCAGGGTTGTGTGCAGTATCTATCTTCACTACTTTAACCTTGCCACTCTCCACCTCATCTCTGATGAAGTGTAGCCTTACATCGATATGCTTAGACCTTTCATGGAACATTTGATGCCTTGCTAAGCACAAAGCTCCACTGTTATCACAGTGAACTGTGACACTTTGTTGTTGTATCCCAAACTCTGATATGAGCCCAAGTAGCCACTTACTCTCCTTAACTGCTGAGGTGAGTGCCATGTACTCAGCCTCTGTAGTAGATAAAGCCACTACATTCTGCAAGCTAGACCTCCAGCATACAGCAGATCCAAATAGTGTGAAAATGTATCCAGTCTGAGACCTTCTTGTGTCCAAGTTTGCTGCATAGTCTGAATCACAATAACCAACCAGAGCCTCCTCAGTAGCTCCACCTTGATCAGTGAACAAAATGGCTAACTTATCAGCTCCTTTCAGATACCTCAAGGTCCACTTCAATGCATTCCAATGCTGACTGCCAAAATCTGCCATATATCTGCTAGTAGTGCTGATAGCATGGGCTATGTCAGGCCTTGTACAAATCATCATGTACATCAAGCTCCCAACAATATTGGAGTAAGGGATCAACTCCATTTCCTTCTTCTCCTCTGAGTTCTCTGCTCTCTGATCTTTCTGCAACTTGAAATGAACAGCTAGTGGAGTTGAAGTAGTTCTCATGTTCTCAACTTTGAACTTCTTCAATGTCTTCTGGATGTAGTCAGTTTGAAATAGCCATAGCTTCTTATTGTTTCTGTCTCTGACAATATCCATGCCAAGTATTCTTTTGGCTACTCCAAGGTCTTTCATCTCAAAGTCTGCTTTCAATTGAGCTTTAACTCTTCTGATTTCATTGGCATCTGGTCCTGAGATGAGCATGTCATCTACATATAGCAACAAATAAGTAGCTGCTTTCCCCTTTTCTTTCTTCACAAACACACAGCTATCATAGAGGGATCTGCAGAAACCAAGTCTTTCTAAACTCTCTCCAAACTTCAGGTACCATTGCCTGCTACTTTGCTTCAAACCATAGATGCTCTTCTTGAGCATGCATACCTTATTCTCTGCACCAGGTATGACAAAGCCCTCCGGTTGAGCCATGTAAATAGACTCTTCCAGATCTCCATTTAAGAAAGCTGTCTTCACATCCATCTGCTCTAGCTCCCAGTTTCTCTTAGCTGCAATTGCTAGTAGCACTCTGATAGAATTGTGCTTGACAACAGGAGAATATACCTCATTGAAGTCTATTCCCTCTTCCTGGTTAAAGCCCTTTGCAACCAGCCTTGCTTTGAATTTGATTTTCTGAGATTCTGCAACATCAATCTTCTTTTTGAACACCCATTTACAGCCAATGATCTTTCTGAATTCAGCCTTGTCTACCAGAATCCAGGTCTTGTTGTTCAATAAAGACTGAATCTCCTCCTTTATTGCTTGTAACCACTGCTTCCTCTCAGGTCCATTTATGGCCTCTGAATAAGAACCTGGTTCAGATAATTCAATCTGCTCAGCAATGTGCAGAGCATAGAACATCATCTCATAATCACTGAACCTTGCAGGAGGCTTTGTATTTGTCCTCCTTGGCCTATCTCTGCCAATTTGATAATCCTGAGATGGGGGCTGCTGATTTTGTGGAGGTTCTGGAGTCTCCTCATAATCCTCTAGTACTCCATCTGCAACTTCATTTTGAGTATTCTCCTGACCAGAAGGACCCCCAGACTCCACCTCAAAACCAACCTCAGCTTGAGTTTCTCCACCAGAATTCTCAGCACTTTTCCTTGTAAGTAAGGGCATCTGATCCTCTATGAAGACCACATCTCTACTCACTACTATCTTCTGATTCCCAGGCTCAACACACCATAGCCTGTAACCTTTCACACCCCTCTGATAGCCCATCATTACACACTGCAGGGCTCTTGCACTCAGCTTGCCCTGCTTCAAATGTGCAAATGCTTTGCACCCAAAAGGCTTCAGTTTTGAGTAGTCAGGACTGGTACCATACCACCTCTCATCTGGTATTGAGCCACCTATCCCAGAAGATGGGCATTTATTGATCAAAATGGCTGCTGTAGAGACTGCTTCTGCCCAGAATTGCTTCCCTGCACCAGATGCTGATAGCATGCACCTGACCCTCTCTAATAGTGTTCTATTCATTCTCTCTGCTACCCCATTTTGTTGTGGGTTTGCAGGTACAGTTTTGTGCCTCTTGATACCCTTCTCTGCACAAAAACTATCAAACTCTCTAGACAAATATTCCAACCCATTGTCTGTTCTGAGAATCTTTGGAGATCTACTCTTCTCAGTCTCCATTTCTCTGCACCAATTCCTGAATGTAGTGAAGGCCTCTGACTTTTCTTTCAAGATATAAACCCACACCTTTCTAGAAAAATCATCAATAATCGACATATAATACCTGCCTCCACCCAAACTCTTCACTGGAGCAGGCCCCCACAGATCTGAATGTATATAATCCAGTGGAGAGGTTGAAGTATGTTTACCTGTTGGAAAGGAGAACTTCTTGGCCTTTCCCAGCAGGCAATCCTCACAAGGCCCCATCTCCTCACTATCTGCAACTGAGATGAGTCCTTTCTGGACCATGGCTTTCAATGTCCCTTCTGCTGGATGTCCAAGTTTGTAGTGCCAGCTCCTCAGATCACTCTTAGCTATAGCATGAGACTCTCCTGAGATAGCTGTTGCCTGCAAATAGTATAGGCTGCCCATTCTCTTGGCCACCATCTTTACTTCACCATTCTTGCAGACTCTCATTTCCCCATTTTCTGAAATAAACAGAAAACCCTTTTTCTCCAGAGTTCCAAGGGAAACGAGGTTTCTTTTAACCTCAGGAATGAACCTTACATCAGACAAGATCCTCACAGAGCCATCATACATTCTCAGCTTAATGCTCCCAATCCCTCTGATAGCACAAGTGTTGTTGTTCCCCAATAACACTGATCCATTGCATTCCTCAAGATCAAGAAACCATCCTTTATTTGGACACATGTGGAAAGAACAGCCCGAGTCCATAATCCATAGACTCTTCTCCCCTCTCTCCATAACATTCATAACTTCAGCAGGCTCATCACCTTCACTGCTGATTACATTGCTGTGGGGTTGATTTTCAGAAGCCTGCTTCTTTTTCCAGCCATAGCAGTCCTTCTTTAGGTGCCCTGGCTTCTTGCACCAATGACAAGAACGAGTCTCTTTCATACCAGATCCCTCAGCCTTTGTGTCCTCACCCTTCTTCTTGATTTTTTTCTTGTTGAATTTCTTGATGTTGAGAGACTCAGGCTGAGAATCTTGCCTCTTGATAGATCCTTTCTGTAACTCCTTTGCCATGAGAGCTGAGTGAACTTCAGCCAACGTTATAGGCTTATCACGGCCATATAGAATAGCATCCCTCATTTGATCATATGAATTAGGCAAGGCATTCAAGACTAGAATTGCCTTGTCCTCATCACTGATCTTCACATCTACTGCTTCCAAATCATCTATGGACTTGCTGAAGTCCTCCAGCTGCTCAACTATAGATCTATCTTCTGCAAAACTGTATGAATACAACCTCCTTTTCATGTAGAGGCGATTGGCAAGAGACTTTGCCATGTAAACTTCATCAAGCCTCTTCAAGATTCCAGCTGCGGTGGTTTCTGATTGGACCTCCCGCAATACCTTGTCACCTAAACATAGAATGACAGCACTGTGCGCCTTCATCTGCATCTCTTCGAACTTAGCTTGTGCCTTCTCATCAAGGGCCGGAGCCTTTCCTTTGCCATCACCTTCTGCCGGAGTGAGAGCAGCAACCAATCCTTGTTGAATGAGAACAGCTCTCATCTTCATCTTCCATAATCCATAGTCGTTCTTTCCTGTGAACTTTTCTGCCTCAAGACGTGCAGCCATTGGAGCGATTGATCGATCTTTGCCCCTTTCCCACAGACGGCGCCAATTGTAGAAATTAGAACAAGAAGATCGAAACTTGATAGAACAAGAAAGAGGGTTTGAATGTAGAAGATGAGTATGTGGAATCTTGAGATAGAAATCTTATTGAGGAATTCTTGAAGTGTTTTACAACTGAAAATCAATCTATCTAACAATGACAAGATCTAAACTATTTATACTAAAGATAGAGTGAAGGAGGCTTCACAAAATCTGTTACAACCATGAAGATAACCGCTTCCAACGGCTAGTCTTCATAACCAACTTTTGAACTAGTCTTGATATGCTACATTGCTCCCTTCGGCTTCTTCCCATGCACTCTCAATTGCTATTCTCAGTCATCATGCATAACAACAACAATTTGAAGTTACAGTATAAAATTACAATTTCGAGTTGGAAGAAGACAATGGGGATGAATGAATGAATATGTACACACTTTGACTGGGGATTTCAAGACTCAAGTCCCTAACCGCTTGGTACCACATTCTGAGCAGAACTTTGAGGTCTCCCTGAGATAAGGAACTCCACATTCGTCGCAGAACTTTGCTGGACTTGTTGGCTGAAACCACAACGAAGAAAAGAAAAAATTGCAACATCAAGTAATACTCATCATATATAGTATAAACATTTTCCAAAATCAAGAACGCACTGCATGTGGCACCACACAAACTTAGTGGTAGTGTTAGAGATCACAGTACTGGTGAGAGGCAAGAATTTATGATTCATTAAATTAAAGAGTGCATCACTAATACCACAAAAAGATGTAAGAGAAGGGGCTTTCTAAAGTGACAAGCATATTATGCTCCATTTCTCAAACCAAAGAATATGACTATCTTTAGTGCTTTGAACAGGTCATATTTGTTTATCATCATCGGTACATTTTGACTTTTTTTTTTTGCTTTTTTTTTTTCCTGGTACTTTTGGACTTTGGCAAAAATATATATTTTGATAGCACTTGTACAGCTGTGCCCCAAAGTACATCCTTCTGAGAACCCACAAAAGAATAAAAAATATAAAATAGATTAAAAAAATGAAAATGAGAGAGAGAGAGAGAGAGAGAGAGAGAGAGAGAGAGAACTAGTGAATCAACCGACATTTCAAAATCAACAAATGTCCAATGAAAAGCAACAAGCAATGCATGATCATCAAATGAGCATGATGGATCACTTAATTGTGCAGTGATAATCATTCATGCCGTATGAAACTTAAAACAGATGATATAGTTCTCATTATTTCATCTTTAAAATAATCTAATCTTGTGCAAAAAGCAAGGATTCAAATTCAGTATAGCATGCTATTGTTTATTCACTAGGTACTGCCTACACAGTTTCAAAGTGTTTACATGTATGAATTATCTTATTTCCATAGGGTTAGCAGTAGTCTGAAGGTGTAACTTTTGATGGAAATAACTATCAAAAGGCCTGTGTAGCTATATAATTCAGATCAGTTTTAGAAAATAGTTGAAGAATCTTAGTAGCAACAAGAGGAGAATACATTATTAGAACACATTGTAAACTTCAATATTAGAGGGAAAGTGGAAAAAAGTTTCATAAAGAACTAACAAATGGTCTGTGTAGCTCTATGGTTCAGATCAGTTTTAGAAAATAGTTGAAGAACTTCAGTAGCAACAAGAGGAGAATACATTATTAGAACACATCGTAAACTTCAATAATAAGTGGAAAGTGGAAAAAAGTTAAGTAAGAATGAAACCAACCATAACATGCAGACGCCCTCCAACATGACCAAGAGACTGTAGAGAAGCTATATGGTTGAGGGCTGCTGAGGACTGCTGGTTGTGAACCATTTCAGGCAACTGAGGTGGGGGAATACACTGTTGGCCGAGCATATAGTGAGTCGAATGTGAACTGTGATTGATAGAATTGTTATGGCCCTGGTGCATAGGATGAAACTGAGCCTGATGTGCAAGTATTTTACATATATTGTCAGACAAAATTAATCCTTGCTTAAATGAATCAACATGAAGATGCTCTATAACATCTATTATGATAAAAATAATGACAGTCTTTTTCTAATTGACAACAAAAGCCAATCTAAGGACATATATATAGTCTGCTCATATTCAACCCAAAAAGACCACGATTCTACCTTAAAATAGGTTAAATAGATATCTTTGTTAATGGACACACACCTATGAACGTGGAGAATATACTAGATTGCCTAATTGAGTTAGAATCAGCAACTCAATATATTTTTTGCGTCCATAAGAGTGTCTGTTAAAATAGACACAAGACGTTTTAGTCCTGTGTGCCATTATGCTTTTAACAAGCTTTTGCACTTTTATGGTGAGGATATAATGATTATCAGAATCATTTGCATCAATAAAACAAGGAACACAAACCAGGGATGAAAAATAAAACAAACAAGACCAAGCCACGCCAAGCTGTTTATGCAGACAGAAATGGGAAGTTCACAAAATATCCCAACATGCAGTGACAAGGCATAAAATAGAGGTAAGACCCGAGAATTAATTTTAAGGGAATAGAAGAACTATAAACAGTACAACTTCAAAGAAAAAATTATTTCATTGAGTGACAGCATAATATTAGGATACAGCAGTTAGATCTTTTGTATAATATACACTACAAATATTTTCAACCAAAGATCATTAACATATAATTCATCATTGGTTAATAGATAGATGCTTGTCTGTTCCTCCTGTGATTTTGCAATCAAAGGCTCTATTGGAATAGGCTGATTTAACATCTTCTAAAGCTTTAATTAGACAATAGATGTATATGGAAATAAACAATACAAATTCATCATGTCCATGAAAATTGATTTCATTGCAATACTTTTACTATCATTCTTTATCATCCTCCAGATAGAAAAGAAGGATGAAATGAAGCATTAACAAGACAACCGAAATGATACAGGTACAGCACATACATCAAGCTCTAGTCACATGAAAAATGAATGCACCCCAGTTACCAATATAAAGAATAACTCACTTCGTTTGCTGTTCGATAGCCTTGAGAAGTCGCCATTGAAGAAGAATTTTCAGGACTAGGGA
This sequence comes from Monilaria moniliformis, assembly GCA_034509125.1. Lineage (NCBI taxonomy): Eukaryota > Viridiplantae > Streptophyta > Magnoliopsida > Caryophyllales > Aizoaceae > Monilaria > Monilaria moniliformis. The sequence goes on along the minus strand of JAYDZE010322602.1, from coordinate 6,554 downwards.
ATGCCTGAAAAGTATGTTGGAGTTTTAATTTGATACAGCCATTAAAATGGTGAGGCCAAGAACCAACATTTTAACTCAAAGAATCTGTATAGCTTACAGGCAAACAAGGCATATTGGAGTTAGAATTCGACACAACACGCCTATACTTGTGCCTTGGAGCATAAAATTTGTAGTCTCTAGCAAAAACAGCAACTTCATTCCGTCCAGTCAGCCTCTTAAACCTAATTGAGATATTGTGTAGAAGATGGTCAAGAGTGACTGTCACCATACTCAAAGCATACAGAATATTAGGTATAACATTTACTATTGAGGTAACAGGATGTGCTGCAGAGTAAGTACAAAAATTAAGATCAATTCGAACCATTCTAAGTATTTCAGAAAAAAAAAAGTGCAAATTTATACCAATCACAACTTGCAAACAATAACATAAATGAATGTAAATGTACTGTAAGGAGTGGCAGTATACTCACATAGTACAATAAATTATGATTTCACTCAAACCAAACAGGCTTTAGTTCTACTTATGATATTCAAATGATTTTTCTCATGATGCATTGAGGCCATTTCTTTCTTCATTTCCAGGTTCCTTAAAAAAATCAATAGGTATATATTAAATTATTAAATTCTTCTAAAATCTACCATTTTCATTTAGTCTATTCCTCTGTCCTGTGCTACTTCCATCTTGGGGTGCTAGTTTCGATTAAACTTCCAAAATAACCATCAGCACAAACACGCTGAAATGACACCACAATGCATACAGCATCATCACCCCATCATTAAGAATATCACCTCCAATATTGACAAACTCCTCATTAAGCCAACAAAACAGCAGTTAGAAACCTACTGGCATCTATCTACAAACCTGACTCTTTAGACTGTCATACAGAAATCAGTTTTATCTAAGCATTGCACACTTAAATGTTAAGGTCCACTTACCCATAAAAACATAATCACCTACAATGCACTACCTCAAGCTACAATATCTTGCAAAGATGGAATTAAGCAACAGATAACTGTAAACGAAATTATAATTTACTTATAAAAAGATGAAATAAGAGCAGGTAAAAAAAACAAGAAGATGAATATCCTGTCCCTAAGGAATGAAAACCCTAACAAGACTGATAGTTATAAACCAATTTCCTGATGATATTACTGCACGCCCCTTTTCCTAACAAGGGTGTTAGTTATTGACATGCACATAAGTACAGAGACAAATTAGGTAATCAAGGATAAATTATGCAAATCCAAGACCATATCTATGCCAACAGTCTTCCTAATTGTTCTCCCATTCTATTGGCTAAATTCTTTCCTCATTTCCACTTCATTAATACAAGTTATTGGAAATTAACTAATTCCCACATCAGTGAAAGATACAGACTTGGCAAGGAAGATGACTGAAGATGACATGAGATGGCCTACCTAAACTCCAGCAATTTGTAAGTTGGGCCATTCCACATTCAAACACACTTAAGTATGTGGTGACGCATTTATTGCTGGGAAAAGTAAGGGAGAATATAAGAAGACTTATCAGTAGCTAAGCCTTGTAATCTTTACCATTGTTTACCAGACAATTACATAATAAAGGTGGGGACGAGAGAGATCACTCAGCTTCCACATATAATCGCTCCCTGTTTTTTTAATTCAAACCAACTTAAGAATTTGAGTTGCCACCCTTCATAAAACAATTAAACAGTCCAAAAGTTAATACTGAATATAAAGAATCAAAAATTCATTCAATACGTATTTTTTCAAGACACGTTATTGTGGCAATCCAACTTTTAGTTAATATGACACACAAGCACAAGGAGCTTTTGTTTTGTTGGAGCAGATTGTGATTTTTTATCATTCAATGATAGTCCTAATACTTGCTAATTGTTATGTTGATCATGGTTCCACAATATACACTTTTATCGTGCATTCTCCAGTTTAAAACAATTTCTTATCAATTCTGGTTCATGCACTTATTTTCTAAAGTTTTTACTTATGCCATAACATATATGTTATGAACCAGAAGTTGACATCACTTTGTCCCGCACTTACATTAATCATATCCAACAAAACATTTCAGAAAGTAAGGTCTATTTAACTAATTGATGAAACTCACAAAAACCAGTCAATATTCAGTGACCTGAAAAAATAATGACAAAACTATTGAAAACCAACTAAATGTTAAGCATCCAAGATCCAAAATGCTGCCTATGTGTTCAGGGTAATGACAAATCAACGTGATCCTTGAAAGAATATCTACGTAGTCTTTAAGTAAATTATAGCTAGACGGGGAATACACCTCCTTTCTATGGGTAGAGAATACTAGTATAGGGGTCAATGAAATATACCACATTTATCAAGATCAAAAAGCATAACTAGGACTTCAAAATTTACTAGAACTAGTTTTCAAAGTACAGGACTATGAACTCATAACATACCACTCGGCATCATCAATACCAATTTTGGTTGGTTTTTCAATGATAGCTAAGCCATTGACCACCACAAAACGAACACGCTTCTCCTCCTGTATCACCAATTCTGGAAACTTCGATCTTGTTTCAAATGAAGTTGCTAGCTCCCTTCTCTTAAATATACAAGTACCTACATGTAGAATATCAACATGAGACAGTTTCCAGGACTAGCAACTACATAGTTGTCCATCTCTGAAGAGAGAAAGGCCAGTCTCCGAACAAATAGATATAAACCATGTAGAAGGAGTAACAGGCATGTAATAGATCCATTATTCCATCTCAAACCCAGGTGCCGTATCCAGCCCTCCTAATTCACATAAATAATGTTCTCTTTTTTTTGAACTCTCAGGAAGGAAATTACCTATTTAAACTGAAGTCTGATCTGAAAAAGAAACCTCCATATATCCAGTATATGTATGCGACAGGGTAAGGATTCTAGAGAAGCCAAGACACTATGCAACATGGAAATGAATTTAATAACATTAACTGGCACCTTTTGAAATTTCCAGAAGGCAACTTCAATGTTCTGTTAATCCTAACTCATGGTGAAGAAAAAAAATCAAACCTTTTCTAGGGAATTTCTTTGCAAGCTTTCTATACAATCCACCAGCAGCTTCAAGGGCCACACCAATGGTCTTCTCGCGGATGCCACTCATTGATGATAATCTCGTGTTAACTTCATTCACTAGTGTTTCATACAGATTAGCAATATACATTAATGGCAAAGCATAGCGTGCATCGCCTTCATATCTAATCTCTTTGGACTTCCTCTTGCTTTCTTGTGAGGATTGTTGCACCATGTAATCAGTGTCATAATCCGACATCTCAATAACATGTGGATCAATAAAATGATTCACAACGATGTCCATAAACCTTGCCCTAGCGGTTTCAATCGGCGACACATCTGGTAAAAGGGTACCAGTGTTAGATTGAGATTAGATTATCCTAAACTACTTCAAATACTCGTTAATTATAGGGAACAAAAATGTCACCATCAATTGTCAAATTTGAGTAGGGACCGCATGAAGACCCATTATTTTCAAGACTACTCCTCTCATCCTCCACACCCATGCTGTGAAGTGGCAAAGAGCTTTGGTAAGGCTCGCGCATGCAGTCCTACATCATTCAAAACACAAAAAATGATAATGTTGCATAGCAATATGGCAGCATGAAGTAGCAAACCTTCTTATGGAGACAAATTCAAACAGAGAACATCATAGTCAATTCGATATTGTCATAAATAAAGTGTGCAGAAAAAGCTTTTCAGTGCCACTTGAGGAAAAGCAAGTAAGTAATTTGATATATATATGAACACGTTTTCAACAAAAAAAAAATTCATGCAAAAAAGCACATGTGTTTTTAGCAGTTGAAGAAACTCTAACGTTCCCAAGTTTTGTGAGAAAGGACAGAGAAAGGAAGGGGAAAAACAGGGACTCTCTTGGTAGTGGCAGAAGTGCAAGGCCCTTCTTCATACAACTTAGTTTCTCGTACATGGGTTTCATAATCATTTAGGTTAGAAGGGAAATGGGAATATAACTTAAAGAAAATGCAAATAAAATGAGAATATCAAGCAAATACAGGTTCTATTACATTTTCGGCCAAAAGGAGGAGGAACCGTAATCCTTTCAACATCTTAATTAACATGTCCCCTACAACAATGACGCAGCACCACGCTCAAACTTTTAACACCGTACATTAATTCCTCCCAGATGAAATTCAAAGATTAAAGATTATGATAATTGAAAGGAAAAACAGTTAAAAATTGCCTCCCACTGAAATCAAGACTGTCATTTTTCACGAAATCAAGAATGGCAATCACAACACCACGACTATCCACTAGTTTCGTACTAACACTAGCAACAGCGGAGGAGCGGTCGTCGTTATCTTCGGTGGCATCACCGGCGGGGTCGGCGACTTCATCCCCGGAATTGGGGTCGTGCAATGAGGTGCCAATGTAGGAGTTGGCGGCGGCGGCGGCGGCGGCGGCGGATGACAAATCGTAGTGCTCCACGGGAACTCTGCTCCCCATCGGCAGCAGCTTAAAACCCTAACCAAGGAAATCGAGAAAAAGGGAGGGAAACCACAGAGGGAAAATTTAACGGCTATCCAGACGAAATCTTCTCTCTTAGTGAGTGTCTACAAGTGCAGGTTCCGGGATTCCCGAAGCTCAGTCCGAGCCTGGCGCCGTTGAAACCCTCCCGACCTTCCAAACGTAGGTCACGAGAGGTGTGGGGACAGTGTGTTTGTCGCCTTTTATTTGAGTTTATTTATAAATCAGACGAAAATTTGGCCGAACATGATGGAGTTCAATTATTTTTAGGGACAGTTTGGTTAATAAGATTGGCCATTTTATATTGGCACAACAGTGTATTATATTTTATTTTAAATGTAGGACAATGCTCCGTATAATAATTCCAACTCATCTTGATTTTGGTGAAGCTCACATTTTGACTACGTTTCACTCGGTTATTGTAACCCACCTCTCCTTTTCGATACTACCATCCCGATAGCTCCTCTAATTCTTCTAATGCCCCCTTCCTTCCATGTGAGATTTGAAACCCTCTGTCAATTCTTCATTATGTCCGCTGTTTTCCGGCCACTTTCTTCGCCCAATGGTGTATGCCCTGTCCAAACGGGTATCCGCAGGTACCCGCACCCGAAAAATGGTAATATATGGCACCCGATACCCGACCCGATGCATGAATCGGGTACCCGATTACCCGAGTCGGGTAATCGTACCTGAGCAATCGGGTACCCGATTATCCGATGTTTTTTTTATTTTTTTTATTGATCTTGTTTGTTTACTTGTTTTGTCACTTTTGTGTATTGTGAATTTGATAACAAAATTGGTAACAAATTGGAAGTGGATGATTTGCGAATTTCTATATAATTTGCCAATTTGATAACAATTTCGATTAGTTAAATAGACGATTCGATATTAGAGAAGCTCTATAAAAAATGGCTTTTTTTTTTGCTAAATTAGCTTAATTACATAATATACCCTTAATTACATATATATATAAAGCTTATTTATGTATTTATAATTTATACATATCAATATATGATATATCATAAGAAAAAATTTGAAATATCCCCTTAGTTTATTCAAATTTCCACCTGTTTTTTTAATTGTTTCACAATTCACAATTTTAAAACAAAAATCAACATCCAAATATCCAATCATGAATCACCCATCATTCATCATATTCTTTCATCAACAATCATAATAAAAATTCAAAATATCATCCATCATCCACCATAAATTCATCATAATAGCAAGTTAGAAACAATTTAAACAAGCTAACGACCAATTCATATAAAGTTAAACCAAACATCTTCATCCATCATGCGTGTGGGCTAGGGCCACTATGACTCTGTGCAGTACTCGTGTCTACGATTTTTTCGATGGTGGCTAAAACTACATATACAAACAAGAATATATAAGAAATTCATATAGTAAATATGATGTGGAAAATTGGAAATCAAAGAATAATACTTACCATTTTGAAACTCTTTTTGTTGTTCTTGTTCAGGCCCGTCTTCTTCGTCTTTCTTTTCCACAGTAGTACTAGTCTTCAACCAATCTCTGGCACAAATCAAAGCCTCTACAATATTCCAAGTCAATGAGCTTCTATATGCAGTTAGAACATGACCTTCTGTGCTAAATGCGGACTTTGAAGCAACACTGGAAATGAGAATTGCCAAAATATCCCGTGCCATCTCACTCAAAATGTGGTAATATAGATTCTCCGACCACCACTTCAAGATGTCAAAGCTGACCACCTCACCATTTGCCACATTGGGCTTACTTTCCGTGAGATAAGCAACGAGCTCATTTGCATTGCTAGTCTCTTCATCATCGCTAGCCTGCAAGGCCATAAGGCTAAGGGAAACTCGACGATCTGATCTCCCATGACTACGAGATGCCGTAGTAGACATATCCACTGTTCGAGGTAGAGGAGGAGTCGCATTCTACGCTCTATAAAACTCAAACAATTCTTCCATGGAGTCTTTCATCTCCTTCACCATATCAGCCCCACGTTCAGCTCCATAGACTGATTTGAAGCACGTCTCCACATGCTTCAACTTTTGTCT
>JAYDZE010322491.1:0-18279 GCA_034509125.1 Monilaria moniliformis | reverse complement strand
GCCGACCTTCTTAGGTATAGAAATGCATAACGAAATTCCCGTTCCTTGTGGGTTCGACACCCTTTACTTACCCTATACTAGCTAATAGTATAGTGGAAGTGGGGACTAATAAATGACTTGATAGGATAAGTTTGCTTGTTTAACTTCCAACGACACACCTTTGGCACGCAAAAATATCGTCTATCAATGATGAAGGATGGGAAATAAGAACGTGGGTTAATGGGCACATTTGTCTTGATCATCGAAATTCAAGGGGGCACGCTAACTTTATGCCAGCAATAATTACTTTGTGTGTTCGACATCAAATTGAAAATGATGCTGATTACAAGCCGTCAGCCATCAAGAAACACGTGGAGGACAAATACCACATGGAATGTAGCTATAAAAAAGTCAAGTATGCTCGTAGGAAGGCAATTGAGCTTGTATTGTATATGGCATGTGGGATGACCCATTTAGATAATTGTCCAAATATATGGCTAAATTGCAAAATCAAAATGTTTGTACGGTTGTTCAGTGGTTCCATGATGAGAGATTGAGATCCGGGACGAACAAGATTTTCAAGTATGCATTTTGGGCATTTGGGCCAGCTTTATTGGCATTTCGAACATGCAAACTAGTTTTAATTTTGATGGGACACACCTAAGGGGAAGGTTGAAAGGGAAACTACTTATTATAGTAGATTTTGATGCTAATAAGAAGTATTTGCATGTTGCATATGCTATTGTTGATGAAGAAACCAATCACAGTTGGATCGACTCGTTGTGTGATATATGCGAGTAAGTGCCTCGAACTGTTAAAAAACCAAATGTTATTCAAAATACGCAAATACACAAGATATATTTTTAAATACAAATCAAAATTAAAACTTACCACATAATGTTGTGATGAGGCAACTCCTGAAATCCAAACTGCGACTGTACGCCTGACTGGGTGATGTATGTAACAGTGATGGACCTATACCACCTCATCTATTCTTATGTCATTCACCCAGTTAGGTCATCTACTGCATCTTGCACCATCTGGTGCCGCATATCTCAATTTTCAATGTACTTGGTATGCTCGGCACCCCAATCATTCCCTGCTTTACCACGACGAGATACATGCATATGAGTAGTCTTGAATGTGGTATGATCGAGCTCAGGAATATGCAGCGAGAATCTGAATTGCCGCATAACTCTATGCGGCTCATACGGCTCCACGATATGCCAATATATCAGGAATGTGGTTGCCCTCCAACAACTCTCACCAGCAACGCAAAAATACGGCAACAACCGCGCATTATAATGATGTCATATGAACTGAAAAAAGAATTTTTTTTGTTAGTCAAAAGTAATGAAACTTAACGTAACGATAAATTATAAAAAAACACATAAATGTACTTCTCAGGCTGCAACCGTGCCAATTGCTCCCGATAGTACTCAGTGCAATGCTGGGGAGATTTTGTCAGGCGCATAGGGTCATTTCACCTAACAATACCCAAAAAAAAAATCACAATCGTTACAAGATATATGATATAGCGTGGTCAGTGTTGCGTTGCCCCAGCTATACTAGGAAGTCATATCGACATCTTCTAATAATGTCATATATATCAATGACACCTTGCAACTGGTGCCATCGAGGAATATCAACCCAGCTAATAAAATGAGCACATACATACGTGTCTGTCAGAGGTAAACCTCATCATCGAGGTCAACTGCTAGAGGCTCACTCCTCCTAGCAGTTAGTGCAGCTACAAAAAGACCGACCTTTTTTCATTTCAGTCTCGCGATAGGTAAAGCCCAATAAGCGATGACATTCTTGCTTCTATACTTTTGTCTTCAAATTCAAGTCCACCCCAGTCACAGCAAATCCATCAACTCTGAGATCCCACAGTACCTCCACATCTTCTAACGTCATTGTCGTCTCATATCTACGGACTTGCAAAGCCTTCCACTTTTGGCCTGCCCAAATCCTTCTCGAAATGTGATCTCGTTGTAAAAATATCACCGAAGGATCCTCTGGGCCGCAGAACAATTGAGCACTTGATTCTGAAGAACTCATCATTATACAATTCCTAATAAATAAAATTATCAAACACGATGTCAAAAATTCGAACTAAATATATCATACATAATTATCTAAAATTCCCAACAATAATAGCCAAATTTCTCAAAATTGCTCAACCATAGTGAGAATATCAATCTAATTTTATTTTATTTTTAAATCCCAACAACAATAGCCAATTTTCCAACAAAAATAGACAATTTTACAACAACAATAGCTAATTTTCCAACAACAATAGATAATTTCTAAATTATCCTACACTAATTTATCATCTCTACATAGTCAATTCTTTTAGTCATTTTATCAAACACTTAATATACCATCTAATACACTCCAATATCTAACAAGTTAATACACTATTATATATCATCTAATATCACAATTACAAATGAAATACTTATTTCTACATACCGCACAATGTATGTAACAATCTAATCATTCAAACTCAATCAAAATATCTAAACATATCAAAATTTCAACATAAATTACTTAAACGCTAACTATACAAAAAAATCATCAAAAATAAAAATTAAACCATAAATTTAACAATACAAGTAGAATTACATACCTTTAGATGGTTTTCAGCAACAAATGGCAAACAAAAACGTGCGAAATCGAGAGAAAATTGGAGAGTTGAATTGTGGTGGAATGAGTTTTTTTCGTGGGATGAAGGGGTTGTATAGCAGGTGTGGGACGCATGAGGGTGGCATCTCCCAGAAGGCTCATGCCACTCATGCGTCTTCCACCCGTTACCCAAAACGACATTGTTTCACCTAGACGCATGACACACATGCGTCTTTGCTATTTTCGGAAATTAAAAAAAAAATAAAAAACAAAATAAAAAACATCTCATTTTGAAAAGTTTTATCATATAATCACCCAACAAGAAAAAAGCCGGTATTTGTATTGGAAGACGGGGAGTCAGTGTCTGAATATTCATCCGACTTTTGTGCGGCAATTATTTGAGATAATTAACTATACGTCCTTATTTGAAGCAGTGTTTTTATTTTCATGTCATGGAATGTAATGGTTGTGAAACTAGGTGAATAATAGTATGCAAACTATGTTTGACAGTTATTGACAATCTTTAGTTTGATTACATTTATGATTTATACAAGAGATCGACCACATAAGACTAGTATTATGTCGTAACATGATCACAACACAAGGGTCAATCTGCTTTATGGTAAATTTGATGGCAGCTGCGTTGACTTCTGAGTAGCTCTGCACAAGTCAGAAATTAAATAATTTGCAAGTTAGTATAGAAGCAGGTAGCTGGGCCTTTGAACGACAACTACACACCCTATCATTTAATGCAATCTTATCAATTACTAGTCTAAATACGAAATAAGTAGAAATATATCTTCCATTCGCAAAATTTGGCTGCAAATCTTAGTGATACTGTTTATGGAGTGGGAGAAGGATTTGATAAAACCCTTAAAAAATGGGGAGAGAGAGAATATGAGCACAAACTGGATGAGCAGAATGAGAGTTGATTTCATTCAAAGATTGCCGCAAAAACTCAAATCTGGACTTGATTCAGAGGATGTTTTTGATGTTGATCTTTCAACCGTTGAAGGGCTGCTTCAAGGTATGTAACTAATCCCTATTTAATCATCTCCTAGTTATCTATTTTGATATCTTTCCTTTGTGTGTTTCTCTTTTGCTAATTAATAGCCTTCAATTGCATTAACAGACTACTCCATTCTTCTATCATCACTTTTGTACTATCGAGCCATAATAATTAGCTAGTCCATCAATCTGGATTACACTTGAAGAATTAATGGACAATCTTTCTGTTTACCTAAAAACGACTAGTTATTTTCTCGATTTCATGTTTACCTAGTAGATCCAGAAATATAGATTTTTGACTCTTAGATTTTGCGTTATTAACATTAATTAGAGTTGTTTAATCATAATTGTCTTAGGTCGGACAACTATAGGTCATAAAACTTTTTTTTAGGGGAGGTCATAACTTAAGTTGAAAGTCGCCTTTGGTATTAGCTTTCATGATCTAGTGAGGATGCATAAAGTTAGCTAATTTTTTAGTAATATTTTTACCAGTTTGTGCTTTCATTGACCAACGAATAGCCCATATTTTAACAAAATTATTAGGGACGTCCGGTTAAATCGGAACCGCCGGTTTTGGTTTTCGAACCGGAACTGCAGGTCCGGTTTTCGAACTCCCCACGGTGAAATCGAAATTGAAAAAATTATGAGGCGGTTCGGCTACGGTTCATGTTGCGGAGGAATTGGAACCGGCAGTTCCAAACCGGCGGTTTCACGGTTAAATCGGCGGCTTTGTAGGGTGGGAGAGCTAAGGTGATAGGTACAGGGCTAGGGTCTGAAAATAGCTGCAAAACCGGCAGTTTCTGCAGCAAAACCAATGGGTTTGGTAGAAAGCGGGCAGTTTGGTGCCAAAACCGGCGGTTTTGCGCGGAAACCGGCGGTTTTATGTGCCATTTTTTCCTCATTTCTCCATATTTCCTCAAATCACACACACAACACTCTCTCCTCAATTATTTCTTCTTTCTTATCTCAACACACTCTCCTTATTTGCTAAATTTGTCGTTATCATAAGAATCGTTGGTCAGCTGGAGACGCTGAGCGACATAGAATCCACGACACCAAGGGGTGCATATGATACAAAAGTCAATGATTTCATAACACAATGACGGATTGTGACATATGCAACGGTGGAGGTTGACGTTCATGGGTCATGCAAACAAGACACCATGAACGTCAACCTCCACCATTGCATAAGTTAGTTCGTCCTTATGTTCTGAAAATACTGATTTCTATAATGTTCCCCTTTTGATTCACTTGGTTTAGTTCTCGTTCCGCATCTCTAAGGTGACCAGCGATCCTTTGACAATTGGCTGAGAAATTATAGTCTTCCTATTGTACAATTGAATAGTAAATTAGAAAATTTTATTAAAACCATTAAATAAGCTCAGTTACTACCCAAAATATGCAACATAGATGTGTAGTTATATAATTTCTTTAAAATATTTTAACTGTTTCAATAGAATTTTCTAATTTACTATTTTTTAGCCAAATCACAAGAGTAATCTCTATTATTGTAATTTGTTTATTATTGAGCTAAAGTCTTTTTTCTTATTTTTTTTCTCTTTTGATTATTCAGGACTCATTGTAATTTATTATAATTTCTCTTATTGTAATATATCGATCTACTTATTTACATTTGTCTTCGATTTTAATTTCAAATTTGAATTATATACAAAAGATCAAAAAATCGAAACCGAAACCGTCGGAAATCGGCTGAAAACCGCCGATTTTGAACCGGAATCGCCGATTTCCGATTCAAAACTGAAACCGTCTCTAGCCTTCATGGTTCGGTTATGGTTCCAGTGCCCACAAAATCGTAACTGGCGGTTCAAACAGGAACCGGTGGTTTTGGAACCATGGGCACCACTAGAAGATAAATTTGAGAAATCGGTCACAATATCATTCATTTGAAAAGAAAAAACAAAATTTTTGGCTTGCTTTTAGCTAATTAGAGCATCCTTATTTTAGCCTAAAAAAAGAACTCAAATTTCAACGGCAGCATTTCACTATTCAGCCACAACACATTTATTACAGCCTCGATAATTCAGCTACAAATCAGCCACAATTCTATTTTATCTTTTTATCATCTTTTATTATTCTTCAATTTTATATATTAATTTGAATTGAGTTATTTGTATAATCAAATTAAATGACTACAAATTCGAAAAGTACTTAATTAAAATTTGAAAATTACTTAATTTAAATTCTTTTATTATATTAATTAAAAACAAAAAATTACTTAAATAAAAATCCTACAATTATATTAATTAAAAGACCTAAAAATTCGTAAATTCTAATTTATTTCTAATTTCTTTTTAAATATGGCAACCAACTTTGTATGTTGTCGAATTTGCACTTCGTTCATGTTCGACGTGTCCTTGAAAATCACCTTCATGTACTCCTAGAGCAACACAACCTGAGTCATGTCGTCCACTGATGGGCCTCGATCTCCATCATTGCCTTCTGACGCCTTCCCCTTCCCTTTTCTTTTCGCTGTTTTTTTCCCCATAGGACGGGTCAGAGATTGTTGGGCAATACTTTCATCTATCGAAGCATTCAAATCGAATGCATCGGCCTCTTCGCTTGTAGAGTATTGGTCAGAAGCGGTGTGTTTGGTTCTTTTCAGGCCAAATGAGGAGTCGGAGCTGCCGGAAGACGCAGACCCTTTGTCCGTTTCCGATCACCGGATTTTCGGACACATCAATGTAGCATCGAGCTACCAACTTCGTCTCTTCCAGCTCATACTTCTTCGATCTGCCATTACGCACAGTAGGGGCTGCCTTCTTCCCTTTGCCTTTACCCATCATGGAAGACGGTACCAACTCGTCGATGGTATGCATCTCGTCGACGTCGTAGTCCCCAACGTTGATCGCCGACAAAGCTGGGGTTAGGGGGATATTTGGCGTCGAATTCGAAAAAATATTGGGATCCACATTAGTATCGCGACAATATCGCTGAAAGTCAATTGATCTCAAACCTTACCCCGACAATACTAAAAATAATCGAGTAGCTCACTTGATGGTGGGGGGTTTCTTTCTTGAAATTTGGATCCATGACCGTTACCCTCCATCACCATCCATCATACAGCCCGTGAAAGTGAAAAGTGATGGTGGGGGGTTTTTATAGAAGGAAAGTGAAAAGCTAATTTCAGCCCGTGACCCTCCATCACCATCACACAATTTCAGTCCGTGAGCAATTTGACGTTTAAAAAAAAAGTTGCGGCTGAAATGCGTCGAAGAGGGCTGCAGCGCCGCATTCAGCCGCTCCCGAACTGATTCCCCAACTGCGACGACCCCGTCTCGCCCCCCATCCCAGCCCCGATGCGGCCGCCCCTCTTTTCCTCCTTTTACCGAAGGGGTTAACGATGCTCTTAGTATTAGCTTTCATGATCTAGTGAGGATGCTTAAAGTTGGCTAACTTTTTAGTAATATTTTTACCAGTTTGTGATTTCATTGACCAACGAATAGCCGATATTTGAACAACATTAGAAGATGAATTTGAGAAATCGGTCACAATATCACTCATTTGAAAAGAAAAAACAAAGAATTTGGCTTGTTTTTAGCTAATTAAGCCAAAAAGATCTGAAAACTAATATCTATGATTTTATAGGAAATACTATCCACAATAATAGCTGTCACACTAGTCAGCTTCAAAATCAATGTAGTGAGTGACTTCTCAGAGCTGGAAACCTAATTTGCCAACTAACTCGTGTAATTATAATTGTAACGCATCTATTATACAGATTCCCTATTTAGTGTCACCTCAAATCTTATTGTTTTTCAAAGAAAAGTTAAAAGATAATATAATACAAATGAAATATCAACTCTTTGGAGATACACATTTGTAGCCATCAGACCTGGTCAAAGAAAATCCATGGATTAAATGAGGGAACAGGTGTTGATGAAAGTCTTATGCAGTCCTGCATTTTCACATCATCAATATTCTTTACAAATCATTACATAAAGAAATCAAAAAGGGCCATATATATATATAGAAATAGGGAGTATTAATTAACAGAAGCAGTTGAGGTCACATATGTTTGATATTGGAATAATCATGGTTCTTGAATATCTATATAGGCTGGGATTCTATTTCTCTCAAACCATGTTCTTATTGATCTCAACTTGTCTTATGTTTTTGTTCATGTCTTCTTTTCCTTTTATTCTCTGAGATACTATGTGATTGGGACAAACACCTTTATTTTGTTATACACATGTTCCATGTTTCATCTAAATTTCTCTGATCCTCAGAGAATGATTTTGGTGTGGGGAAGAAGATAGAATTTTTTTTCTTTTCTTGTTGTGTTTGTGGGGTGAGCAATGGATGAGAACACGCCATTGTTGAGCAATGTGAAACTAACACTGGTAAATGGAAAAAGTTGGAACTCCATCAATACTTTGAAATGTGATTTTTTATCAAAGTTGCCTGAGAAGCTAAGGAAAAGCCTTGATCCTGAGGCTCCTTTACATCTTGATGTTTCTAAAACAGCTTGCTTATCTCAAGGTAACAGCTCCAATCTTGGAATGTTTCTTATCCCATTGATTACTGCAACTTGGATTCTAAATGCATTTCTCATGTGGGATTTCATTGATCATCAACTTTTGTTACATATATATCGTTGATCAAGAAGTGATTGCATTCATCTTCTCATTTCCAGACCAAAGTTGTCTTTGATCCTTCCTGTCTTCAGGTGAGAAAGAGTACTATGAAAGACAATTTGCCACCTTAAAATCCTTCGAGGAGGTCGACTCCCACGACTCACCCAATGTGATCGATGAAGAGCTTGACCGTGAAGAACAGGCTCAACAGGAAAGAGCTATGAATATTTCAAACTGGGCTAATGTGTTCCTCCTTGCGTTCAAGGTACATGAATATTCTTGGTTTTTATATTGAAACTTGTACTAAGTACTAATTCTGCTTGATTGCTTTCAGATTTATGCCACGGTACAGAGTGGCTCCTTGGCAATTGCAGCTTCAACGCTTGACTCTTTACTCGATCTAATGGCTGGAGGAATACTATGGTTCACTCATCTGTCAATGAAAAGCATAAATATATACAAATATCCCATTGGAAAACTCAGAGTGCAACCAGTAGGCATCATCATCTTTGCTGCAGTAATGGCAACTCTTGGTAGCTTTTTCCTTCTCTTCTCTGAATGCACTTCAAATATTCAAGTTTTTCTTACTTGAATATCAAAATCTGCTGCATACGTACAGGATTCCAAGTGCTAATACAGGCTGTGGAGGAGCTACTGAAAAATAAACCTTCACCGAAGATGAACTCAAATCAATTGTTCTGGCTCTATGTCATTATGCTCACAGCAACCGCGATAAAACTCATTCTCTGGATTTACTGCAGAAGCTCGAGAAACAAGATAGTCCGCGCCTATGCCAAGGTACTTGTCCCACATATGAAATATTTTGAGCCAAGTCCCTCATTTTTTACTAATAATATTCTTGCCTATGATCAATTAGGACCATTACTTCGACGTGGTGACAAACTTGGTTGGACTGGTAGCTGCTATTCTTGGAGACCGATTTTACTGGTGGATTGATCCAGTTGGTGCTATAGCTCTTGCTGTTTACACAATTATAAACTGGTCAGGAACTGTGTTTGAAAATGCAGGTATTAAAATTCTTACCTAGTATGCATTAAATAATCTAGTTTATGCTCTATTTGAGTGTTGGTGGGTTGTGTTTGCTGCAGTTTCACTGGTTGGACAGTCAGCTCCCCCAGAAGTTCTGCAGAAACTTACTTATCTTGTCCTAAGGCACGACCCCAAAATCAAGCGTGTAGACACAGTCCGTGCCTACACGTTTGGTGTTCTCTACTTTGTTGAGGTAAGCTCGTTATTAGCTACTTGCAACAGCTACTCGTAGGTCTTGTGTTGAGCCTGAAAACACTTTTTGTTCGTGCAGGTGGATATTGAGCTGCCGGAGGATCTGCCGTTGATTGAAGCACATGCCATTGGAGAGTCACTGCAAATCAAGATTGAGCAGCTTGAAGAAGTGGAGAGGGCATTTGTTCATCTTGATTATGAATGTGATCACAAACCAGAGCATACCATTCTCAGCAAACTCCCAAATACAGACCCCTAGATTTTCAAACTCTACTTTCTTCTTGTAATCTACTTGCACTATCTGTTGTTAGTCTGAATTGTGCTATTATAAAAAAATGCAGTTTGGAAACATAATGTGTGTTCATGTATGCCTCTTGCGTAGGCTAGATGGTGAAGTTGTCCAAGATAGGCTTTGCAAACGGCACAAATAAACTCTCAAGTTTCAAAACTTACTATTTTTTTCTTTCAAGTTTTGTGTTCTTGACTGTAATATTTCTTTCTACAAATGAATGAGGGTCTAATTCATACATTTGAAGGATGTTGTGATAACCATACAATCGGGTTATATTAATAGCAGAAGAAAGAACTTCAAATTTAGCGCTTGTAGATAGAGGTTTGCACATTTGCGGTTTTTGGATACGAATTTGCACATTTCGGGTACTTGGAGATGGGGTTGATATCATTTCAGGTTCTTTTCCACTATTTGACTTATTTTTCTTCCACTTTTGCCCCTAACTCCTTAAAGGGTATAATTGTACATTTCCAAATTCCACTTTATTGTGACCGACACACATGCAACATTTTTTGCTGAATTTTCTTGATCTGACATAAAGCTACTGCACTCTCTCTTCAAATATATAAGTAAACCTTCATCTTCTTCTTCACTTGTTTTCTTTATTCCTTGTTCACTTCATCTTCTTTTTTACTGTTTCGAGTAGAAAATATATATATGAAATTTTTCCTCTACATCACTGTTTGCGTCATCACCGAGTAAATGGCGAAACATAACGTGGATCTTTCCTAGTTCATTTATCATTTGAATGGAATGAGGGGTTAGTCAATTGTTGTGTTGTAGATTAGAGAGCCTGAAGCAATGTAAAATGATTAAAGCTCACTCACTATCACTTATTTTCTTTCTTGAAGATGAAATTGAATATTTTTATCGTTATTATTCCAACATCAACTTCCATCCAAGAAATTAATTGTTCAAAGGAGGAAAAAAAAAATTCTTTTACTTTTTTCTTTTTTTACATTGTGAAGATGGAAATGTAGATATGGAGATTGAAGTTTTTTATACTTGGAGAATGAATAGATTAATTAAAAGTATTTTCATGATGCTAAACTTCAATTTTTGTGATGAATTTTTTTTCATCATATATACTTTTATTTGCTTGGTTAAATTGCAATATAGTTACTGTTTAATAGTTACTTATAATTCCACACATTATGTTCCTGTAGCCACATGAGTAAAAATCAATTGTCAATTAAATTCTTAAATATATATTACTATATCTGTAGCATTTTTTTTCTAAGTGTGTAAACGCCATATTTGTCATCTAGCATTATTATTAAGTTAATTTATTATAATTGTGTTATTATCAAATGATGACTAAGCAAATATTATTAGCTACCTAATATTACCTTTATATTTGCTAGGACCAAGTATATAAATAATGACCTAGTTAGGTCTATTTCCTAGTAAAAAATTTAGCATGTATTAGAGATTTTTAAAACATCAATTTATAATAGTTTCAAAAATATTTCACCAACTTGAGCTATACTAGTCATGGTCATTAAATTTTTATTAAAAATATTCAAATATATTTTCAAAAGTATTTTGATATTTCACTCTTCCGCATATATATTATTTTAAATTAATTAGTATTTCTCAAATTAAATAAAAATTAATAATTCTCAAAATAAATAAATTAATTAATTAGTATTTCTAAAAAAAATATTTTGATATTTCAGTCCTCTACACGGAAATATATATTTAATTGCAAAATAAAGATTCTTATAATCAATAATCACAAATCAGGTATCTAAAGTTTGCCTAAATATCATGACAAGTACTCAAACCATAAAACAAAATGAATCAATAATCACAAATCACGTACCAAAAATTTACCCGAATATCTTAATAGGTACCCAAAGGTATTCATATTAATAAATAGTAGATTTTAATGATCACATGCGTGCATCAGCCACGTTGATCAGATATATCTACATACATCAAACCTCAATTCACAAAGTAGAATAAAAGTTTGAATTTGTTGTAATTAATACAAAATTTTGAATTTATCAATTAAGATAAAAGTTTGAAAATAAATTTTGGACACATAGTTGATTCATCTTGAATAAAATAACATAATCTCATAAATTCGTTATGAAATTTTGGACACATAATTGTTTAATTTTGAACATATACTTAATTTATATTGGACACATTATTGATTTATCCTTCTTCTTTTATATTTTTGTAATAAAATATTATAAAATTTCATTATTACATATTAAATCCGTTATAACTTCTCAATCAATATTTTAATACAAAATAAAGTACTATTGGATAACTTGATTATTTATAAATTAAAAAATAATGAAATTAATATTTTATTCAATAAGAGAAGGTTACACAATGTATTGATATATTAAAACACAATTTAACAGTAAAAAAGTCTTAGTTGATGTATCTGAATAAAATAGCATAATCTCATACACATCCCAAATACATCAAAAATATTCTAACTACTGATACTCCTTAAATTCCCAAATCTTAAGAAAGCAAAAACAAAAAGAAAATCATACATTCAACAAATATTATTATTCACTCAATTGTCAAAATCATAGTTTTAAAAGAATTTAGACAAGGAGCAAACACTCGTAAAGATTAGACCTTTTATTTTATTTTATTATATTATATTTATTTGGTAGTAGGCCCTAAAAATTAGTAAAAAAAAAAAAACACGAAATATCATATCTACCGTATTGATTTTTAATGTCATCACTTCTGAGCTTCTGCTTCTGTAAAATCTCGCGATAACTGACTCCGTGTTCTCAGTTTCAGAGGTTAGCTCCTTCTGTTTTGCTCCCAACTTTTCATCACTTAAATAAACAATCTTTGATCTCTGTTAATGCATATGCCAGTCTGAAAAATATGTGAATCGTTGCTTATTTTTTGTGCGTAGTTCGACATAAACCTCCATAATGGAAATAGTTGCTTTTTTCGTGAGAAAGATAGAATTTTAGCAGCTAATTCGGTGTGTCATTGGGATATTTTTTACTAATTTATTGATATTTAGATTTGCTAAACTTGGTTGCTTTCCCTGATCTGTATAATTGGCTTTGATAATCATAAGTTTTTTCATCAGTAACTGAAGAATGTGGGGACAAAAATAATTAATTAATGATCGTAGATATATTGATATTCTATGGTCTAATGAGTCGAGTTTTAGATTTTCATCTTCCCGACTCACGGCCAAGACCATAGAATGATGGTTTGATTGGAAGTTGTTTTTTTACCATGATGTAAACAATGTGAATGAAGTAGGACCCTTTTAGATTATTAATCTTGATGTTTGTATCCTGCTTGTTGTTCCGTGTTCTGTACCAATGTAGGGATTGTCTCTTGCTTTCTGTCGTCACTTTGTTTGTCTTTAATTTTCAAGAGTTTTCATTCAATAGCAGGGAGAAAGGCGGAGTTCTTGAACTCCATTTTGCTCTTGTTGATAAAGCTTAAGTTTCTTCACTTGGAAAGACACTTAGTGCTCGAATTGCTCGAGTCTGAATGCTTGTATAGCTACTACCTCAGAGGCTGAAACGCAAATAGCTGATCTGTGCAGAAATTTTGTGATGAGTATCTTATCTTCAATTTCCTCTTTCGTCCCAATTAGACCACCATCACTCGCATCGCCACCTTGTTTGAATTCTCTGCCTCTTTTTAGTTTTGGTCTTAATCCTAATATTCATGTGTGCCTGTCTCATTCAGTCAAATTCCCATCCACTTCACCCAATCCGACATGTGCACTTCGGTTTCCCATTACTGCCGCAAATCCTTCAAATCAGGAGACAGTTTCTGTAGTTGAATTTGAGGAATTTGTGGAGAAGGATTGGTCGTTTCTTGAATTTGATGATACAGATACTGATGGAGAGCATATGCAGAAAATTGATCGCATCATTTCTGCAGGAAACATCAAAGAAACGTCAAAGGTTCTTGTTTCTGTTGGTTCTGAAGCATTTGTGGATAGGATCGTTTATTCTTACCCTTGTGAGCAGTTACTCGTTGTCCATGACTCTCTTTTGATTCTAGCATGTATCAAAGAAAGATATGATAAAGTCAAATGTTGGCAAGGGGAACTGATTGATGTGCCTGAGAAATGGACAGCTTTTGATGTTGTATATCTGTATTTCCTCCCTGCTTTGTCCTCTGAACTCGATCAGGTTCTTGCAGCTCTTGCTAAGCGCTGTTTGCCAGGTAATATGGAAATCAATAGATATTTGGCTATTCCATTGTTTCTTGATTCTTTTGCTTTTATGTTTTCCCCTGATCTTTTGTTGGTGCTTGCTGCGTTGCTTGTGAACTGCTAGTGCAGGCTAGTTGTGTGATCATTCCTTATCATCAATTCCTTTGATACTAGCCTCCATAGTCACCCCTTGTCTTTTATCATCACGTTTGATATTTTACTAGCACTCATCTAGATTCCTGACCATGATCCTAAAAGCTTATACATTTTATGTTTATGCATCCCTGTGGAAACAGTTCTTGATTCACATAGCTCTGACATTAGTTATCTCCCAATTATTTTTGAATTCCCAGGAGCAAGAGTAGTGATCAGTCATCCCCATGGAAGGGAAGCGGTTGAAGAGCAGAAACAGCAATATCCAGATGTAGTGGTTTCTGATTTGCCAGAGAAAATGACTCTACAGAGCACCGCGGCTAACCATTCTTTTCAAGTGTTGGAGTTCGTGGATGAACCTGGCTTCTACCTTGCTGTTATGAGATTCAATCAGGATTAGGAGGACAAAAAGATCATTAACTTTCTTGTATTAGTAGATGTGTCAACTGTGCATCCATTACGTCTTCATCGTAGCAAATGGTGTTAATCCAATTCAGCTCACTGGTTTTGTTTAAGTGTGCCAATGCAAGATTTCTGGGTTTTTCAGTCACAGTGCAAGCCTAATGCAACTATTACTAGAAAAAGTAACTAGTTTCTCCTCAAGTTTATGGACTTGGATGTAATTTTATAGTTTAGTGTAAGCACTGTAAGGTATAAATTTTTCCTTTTCTCCAGAGGCCATTCTTCGCAATTGAAGGCTATTAATTGATTATGAAACTAGCATTTTCTTTGTCATTTTTGAACAAATGCAGACCAGAGAGTATCTCTATTCACACCCAAAAATACACAGCCATGGCAAAAGTCTTGCATGTATGATGCAACGGAAAACACAACCACGTATGACGCTAAAATAAAGAAAATGAAGTTGATCTTATACACTCATAATGATATCTGGATACCGGAGAATAACAAACAGAAAAATCCAACAATCACTGAAATAGAAAGACACAAAATTTCTCAGACCAAGATTATTGTGCAAGAAATTACACAGTTCTCGAGCTTGCATCACCATCACTCAGCTACAATAAAGATACGAAGAGGTTTTCAATTCTCGAAGCTTTCCAGAATTCAGTATAGGAATAGGGAATAAAAAACTTATATGGCCTCCTTGCTTATGTAATTCTCTCAGAAGATCGAAAACTTTATACCATTGTTTGCGGCAAACAAGTTATATTCCTCAACGGAATCCTTCTTACTGTACGAAATATCCCCATCATCAAGGTCGGGGAAAGTGTTTCCCTTAATTCCTTCTTCCACAGTGACTTGATCAGTTTGAAATCCTGTTGAAAGAGCTACAGGGCCGCCAAAATGGAAAAGAGAGAAGCCATCATTTCCCATCGCCGTTTTCTCAGGCTTCCCACTTTGTTTGGGATCTACTACTGCAGGATGTTGATTAGTTGGAGCCGCCTTCTGTGTGGTATGCAGCACTTCTTTTAGTGCAGTTAGATGAGCAACCTTGGCAGGCTCCTTTGCGTTAACACCATTAACCTGCTGAAAAATAGGAACATGAGCATGATTATGTAATGAGGGTGGCAGAGGCTGCAAGGTCCCGTACTGCATCAACCGTGCATTCCCGTTCAAACCATATCCAAAACCATTGGCGAATAAATAGTGGTTGGAAGGAGGATAGGATATCAATCCATTTGTATGACCAACTGGCCAAGAAACTGGATTCTGATGGTAATAACCAACTGTTGGAGCCTGAAAAACGGGGTAGTTTATGCTTTGATTATGCATTTGAGGGAGCACACTCTGAGGTTGAGTGCTTGCAGTGAGATTTTCTCTCCCACTCTCGAAACATGGAGCAGATTCTTTAAGACAACTGCCCGGTTTAATTCCTGCAGAAGCAGGCCCCTCACTTGTAGCATCCAGCCCAGTTAATTTACATTGATCATCCACAACACCAAGAGATGCAGTTATCCCATTCCCAAGGCAGTGGGATGTTTCTCTTCCCTCTGAACTCTGACAATATTCTTCTGAATCAGATGTGGATGTTGATTCCAGGTTTTGACGATTTGAATATGTGTTGCTGTCACCCTCACTGTGGCAGGATGAGCAGTTATCAGAGTTGGAAGAGGTGCTCATTGATGAGCCTATTGTTCCAAGTGCAGATCTTGTTGTAGAGCATAACTCACCATCCTCTGCTGCAGCTTCCTTTGAGTAGTGATGGGGATTTTCATTTGTCTGGAAGTCATTGTCTATGTCTACACAGCTCTTAGCTCTAGACCTTGATAAATCTGTGGGATCATTATCCTTGTGATCAGTTTGAACTGAATTATCAGTCACTTCATCGGAACAAGAGGAACAACATTCAAGGAGCTGATCAGATTCAGAGACTTCGACTTTGGGGGTGGATTTCAATGTAACATCAGAATCGGAATTGCTTCGGACACACTTCTTCTGTGACTCTAATGGTTCCCAAACTTTCTTGGTAGTAAGAGGGTTGCCAGCAAGAATCTTGCCTTTAGGTCGCCCATTAATCTCACGTCCACTCTGCACTTGAGTATACATTTTGCTACGATAATATGGTTTTGAGACATCAGCTGGAGACTCGGACTTATTAGCATATTTAGGCTCCTTCACTCCCCTTACAATATGCGACTCTGGCCTTGATCTATAGTCATGATGGTGACCACAGCTGCAAGAATGGGGTGCAAATTTATCACATACTCTGCTATTGCTCCACTGGAACTTTTCACTCAACTTGCTGCCATTTCTAACATTTGACTTTGCACCATTGGTTCTTAATTGCTTATTAAAGCCACGAAAGTTCCTTGTCAGTTCAAAACCATCTGCATGATATCTGGATTCATATTTGCTAATGACAGCCCCATTCTCTGATAATGCTGCATCTTTTCTCCTATCAGACAATTTCGAGTTCAAATCCCGATCTGAATCTTTGCGGAACTTCAGCTTCCTGCGAGAATACTTAAAGTGATCGTATGGAAATGAGGAGTTCCAATCTCTTGTGTTGCCAAATTCCTCATACAGAGTATCTTCAGTCGGATTATCCATATTTGAATAAGTGTACCCTGTCGTAAGTTGGTCATCTTGAATATTATGGGACAACGGACTTGAAGGATTGTCCTCACCTCTTTCGCTGAGAGAATCTCTAGAGTCTCTACTGCTAGCAACAGTGACCCCCTCATCAATGAGAGTTGTAGGCTCATCCTTTGAAACATCATCAACCACAGAATTTAAATGTGATTCAGCACATTTCTTTTCACGGTTTTCTTTCTCTCTCAATCTTTCCTTCCTTCGGAGCTTCTTTTCCCTTTCTTTTGCCCTCCTGCGCTCCTTGCGTTCTTCCTCTTCACACTTTTCCTTTTCTTCTTCTTCAAGAAGTTTCATCTGCAGAATCACAATTATGGTGGAAATCAGAGGTCAATCCTATTTTGGGCAACAATGTGAGGAGGCTAACAACTGAGGCAGAACTAACAATATCATATGTTAAGCACCTGCTTTTCTAAAGTAATGATTTCCTTGCAAGCAACGTGTACACGTTCTTCTACCAATTTAAGAGCAAGACACACAAAGATGCTATGTGCATTTTGTCGTGCCGTTCCTTCTCTGAAAGCTTTCTCAACCTGTTGAAATTTCACTGCTGCATTAACAACCAAATATGAACAAATCCAAGCATACATGGACAAACACATTGCATAATCACTGAAGAAAAGAAATTCCTTTCACTAATACTTTTCTGTACGTTAATCAAACATATTTAAGGAGACAAATATAGGTAGTTTCAAATAGATGTACAAGTAAAAAGGGGAAAGTGAGAGCAGCATGCCTGTTCCTTAAAAATGACAGTTGCAGCATCTAGAAGAAATTCCCGAGCAAGCTCAGGGCTCTTCGCATGTTTCTGGGGACGAGAACATTCACCATCAAGTTCATTCCCATCCTTGTCCATGGAATCATCATCCTGAAAGCAGATGAAAATGGTATGAGAAGATCACAAGAAGAAATAGGTGGGGAAGGAATATTATGGAAGTCAGAACTGAAACTGCAAGCTGACTACCTCTTCTTCCTCAGCCTCCTCTGCATGTTCAAAGAACCTAGTGATGCCTTCCCCTCTTGTAATAGTTACGAATCCATCACCAACAACAAGCCTGCAATGAACACATTGTTGACCTCGCAAAGCATGAGCTTTCACACAGAGTTCGTTGCAACGTCCATCCATTTTCCAAGCCCGTAGAGTTATATAGCAAGCA
>JAYDZE010322380.1:0-18279 GCA_034509125.1 Monilaria moniliformis | reverse complement strand
ATATTGATGATTTTGTCTCTATTAAAGCCACGTTAGAATCAAAATACTAAATTCAATTATTTTATTAATTGAATATTTTCTTTTCTAATTTAATCAAACGTTGATTAGATAAGCCATGAACCAAGTTTCTTAGAGTTTTAGCAATTACTCCATCCAATCTAATTGGTTTTTGACCCAATTTATGAAGAGTATGTAGCTTCTTGATTGTGTAACAATTATAAAACTTGAAGGGTTTTTGAACGTGTCTGTGTTGCCGTATCTTAATTGATATTATATTATTTAAAAAAATCGCAGATAAATTGCAAAAATTTTAAAATATTAGTTAAAATCACAATTGTCCCTCCAATTGATTGCTCTCTTGCAACTAACCCTAATAAACAAATAACAAAAGCTTTATTTTGTTTTATTATATAAAAAAATGATGATGCAAAAGTTGAACATATAAAGTTTGGGTATATATCAGATTTTGTCCTTCGAATATCATTTAATAAATTAGAGATTAATCCATGGCTCAAGATCATGGTTTTGCCGACCTGAGAGTTGGCGATGGAAGCCGTGAGGCTCAGGCGGTGCCATGAATGTCGATGGTGGAACAATTGCAGTCAGATTTGCCGTCTCTCATGACTGTGAGAATGGCGATGACTTCGGCGGTTCCAGCTCGGTAAGAACGACCATGTAATCCTCGTCCTGGCACTGCACCGCCTCACGTCATCTCTCGAAATCAAGGAAGTTCTGGTTTGAGAGGAGAGAGAGAGATGCTAAAGTGGAAATCCATCATGAAGATTGTTGTCTTGTGTCTGCATTGTTTCATCTCAGTTCGTAGAAGGTATCGAAAATCGGACTTCGAATGATGAAGAAAAGGGCGAAATAGATTTGAATGAAAGGTATGCGCAAAAACTGAGAACCTATGCCAAGGTTGTCGTGTTCAAGACAATCTTCAACGAAGTCGTCGTTAGCTCTAACCATAAAGTACAACCTAATTGGCGGTAGATACAATATTCCGCTTGCTAGCTGATTACAGTATTATTGTTTAGCTATGATATTTTATTGTTAGAAATTTAGATGTAAAATACTAGATATGTAACGGATATGGAATGCTAGATATCACTTTGTAATGTCTGGGCTTCTTTCAAAGTGGGCTCCAAGCATACAAATTGTGCGCTCGTTTGCGCTTTTAGTGTCGTTGTATCTATCAGCTATTTTCTCTAAAAAAGTCGTGGCTTTTTTGGAGTTATCATCAACAGGATATTCGCTAGTGTCGACATAGCACTCAAAGACTGTACGAGTTTCGTCCGCTTAGTACGCAGTGTGTGCCGATTGACTATGTCCGAGAATCTCCGCTTTGTCGAAGAGTTGGATTGCAGAGATACCTTGGGGAGAAGATGAACCAAGGCACGAAAACAACATGTGTGACGATTGAGTAGCAAGCAACTCCTCGGCGACTTGATTCATTTAAAAAGTCGGAGGAATTGGAAAAAATGATAGATTTACAGGTTCAAAATCATAGTTGTAGTTGTTTGGACCGATTATGGTAAATTTGGAGGAAAAAAAGGTTGATGGTAGGGAAATTGTGAGAAAATTTGGAAGAAAAGATATAGAATGTGACGAGAGGTGTGAAGAATAAAATGAAAAATGTGGATGAAAAATAAGAATAAAAATAAAGGAAATTTGCTACTACTTTGATGAAATAGCCATTGACTATTTTTTTAATTCGATTTTTTGGATTTAAAAATCCACGTGGCGCACCCTGATTGGGCAAAGGCGAATTGGTGCCAGACATGTGCTCAAGCACGCGACATGGCATGCTCAACAGCCGGCAACACCGTGCTTTAGCATTTGAGCACGCCAAGTCGTGCTCAACGCATGCCGACGTGCATGCCTTAAGTGGCACACAAGAAATATCGAAACATGGCCGGTGGCCCTACCTGGATCAAATGGAGATTTACATGATCATGATATGAGGAATCAAAACTGCAGAATCTCAAGAAACTAAAAACTAGATAGCTAAAAAATTCAAAGAAAAGTAATAATTTGAAGCACGCGACATGAATCACAAGACTACAATACACCGAGAGAATGAACACTTCCCCCATGAGTAAAACTAACAAACACTGGCTGGCTTAAAAGTATGGGGAAATAAACATACAATTTACATCACACATTTTGAGCTGCTGCATTAGGCGACGCAGCCGCCACAAACAATACCTCTCCTGCACAAACAAAAACAGCATATACAATTAAAGCTACAGTGCACCAGATGCCATAGTGATGATACAATAAACTTACACGATCGAGCAGCCACTACTGTGTCGCTTCTTCCGCGAAGCCACTTCCTTTCTCCGTGGAGGTTGAAGCACAACCTTGATTGCAGTGTCGAACACACATTTCACGTTCTGCCACCAAACAAACATCAATAAATTCAAAAGCTAAGTTAGACCATCCAAGTTGTTTGTATTGTATGCACTTTTGTGAACCTGTTGAGTCTTGGAGCTGCATTCTATATAAGCTGCTGCACCAATCTGTTTCCTCAGCTCCTCGCCCTACACAACATTTTGTCAATGCAATCAAACACGCGATCCAACGAAACAAATCAAAAAAATACGCACTTGGGCTGTGGTGATGATGTTGGATCCTATGTGATCAGCAAGATAACCCCTGTCATCCCGGAGATCTGTACAAGGAAAAATGTCAGGCCACATTCACACATATATGTCTCCTTTTATACACTTAGCTAACTTACAATTCTTACCTAATTTTGTTCCAACAAGCACAATTGGAACGTTGGGAGCAAAACGACGAAGCTCAGGCATCCACTGAAGAAACAAGAATCAAGATTGGGAAGATCGAAGAACTAAGTACATCAAAAGGACTAATTCTAGACGTATGGCAGAGAATCATGCATTTTCTGTTTACTGCATCAGATGATTAAGTATTATTGAAGCAATTATGCAAGACAACAAGACTTCACATTCTAAAAAGGACTAGTTCTAGACATATGACATATTGCTAAATGTATGAAGGCAGAGAACTATGCAGTTTCTGTTTACTGCAACAGCTGATTAAGCATTAGACACACAAAAAGGGAAAATGCATACCTTCTTGAGGACATTTTCATAGCTAGCTCTACTGATTAAAGAGAAGGCCAAAACAAATATGTCTGCGCCTCTGTAACTGAGAGGCCTCAACCTGCTGTAATCTTCTTGCCCTTCAAAATTCAACAAACAAACAAGCATAAATGTTAGCAGTTTCCATAAAAGGGATCTCACAACAAACAGTTATACTAAAAGGGGGAAACAGTACCTGCAGTATCCCAGAGTCCTAAGTTGACAATGTTGCCATCTACAGCCACATTAGCACTAAAATTGTCAAACACTGTTGGAATATAATCCTGCCATTTACAAAAACAAAAATGGGAAAAACAGGGTTCAGAAAGAAAACCCAAGAAATTAAAAGCTATTATGAATGTTAAATAATCCCATTTGTGTACAACTATTTTGGTAATAGAAATATATATTAAATAAGAAACCATTAAAAAGAATTATCATGATGAGAGAGAGAGAGAAAGACTAACGGTAGGGAATTTGTTGCTGGTATAACAAATAAGCATGCAAGTTTTGCCAACAGCTCCATCTCCCACAGTCACACATTTGATGAACTTTGAAGCACTCATCTTCAGATTTTACTTCACCCACTTTTCTGCAGCCGTCCTTAGTGAAATACAGTAAAAGCTACAAGTGTATTGAGAGAGAGGAGGTTGGATTGATGAAGAAGGGCAGAGAGAGAGAGAGTACTCGCCGAAATGCAGAATAAAGGAAGGAAGACAAAAGGGAAATGGTTGGATATAGAAAGAGAGGCCCCTGAAATGGTTGGATATAGAAAGAGAGGCCCCTAATCTCTATAGCAAACTTGGAGTTTCAAGAATGGCATAAAAAAACAAAGCTACAGACAAAGTATGTAATGTATGCGCATGTGTTTGTGGATATGTGTGCATATTGTGTATCTATTGTAGAGAGAGAGTGAAGTCAAATGGATGGTCTGACTGTGGCTTGTCGTCCCTCTCAATTAATTTCAAAAATCCAACAGAAATATATTTTGAAAAATTGCATGAAGGCTTTGATGGGACCCTCTTTCTCAAACGGCTAGCACCCAACCCAACTGGCAACTACTACTACATTTCTTTTCTGCACAATATTTATTACTGCTATGTATTTTCAAATTAATAAGCTCTTTTTGTCGCATTAATAACATACTAAATATGCAAAAGAGTTTGTTGGATTTTGATTTACTGATGAGTTTGGAATAATAAACCAATCAAAATTTAAGTCTAGTAATATCTCGCTATTCATAAACAGATATAATAATCCGAATTTAATGTGTATTGTTTGTAATCTCCTGTGAAGTGATGAATATAGAATAATCTAATTTAACCTACAAAGGTACAGTTTGAAGATTTGTATGGTATCCTTTTTCAAAGAGTTGGTAATTTTTTTCTGTGATAAAATGATGATGATTTAGTCCATATTATAGATTCATAACTCAATTAGGTTCAAGTAAGATGGTAAATTCTATTTAGTAACAAAAATATTAATGGAATCAGAATGAAATAAACTCAAAATTGAATATGTCAAGTTAAAAGGAAGGCGTTAATTGCAAAAAAATATCTTCCAACACAAGCCAACATAACATTAATTAATTTGTTGTTTTTGTCAAGAAAAGAAACAAAAATCATCTCCAAATTTTACTTCTTTATTCACAAAAGGTTCGAAAATTGATAAATTAAAACTTACGCGTGTACTTGTATTTTACAAATGACGCCAACATCACAAGAACTGATTAATTTAGGGGCCCCATATTTGTTTTGTACATTTCCAAAGTTCAATTCACCATTTGCATATCTTCATCGTCTTCTTCTTCTTTTTTTTTTTTTTTTTAAACGTCTTCAAAGATTACTAGTAACATTTTATAGGTGAAGTTCTATATAAAAAAAACAAAACAGCATGACCGACTTGTTATTATGTGATACGATGGTTGTTACTTAGAGATGAAATCGAATTCAAAATAGATGCAATTACAGTCCTTTTATCAGCATTTTTCTTTTTGTGTTTCAATACCAAACAAGTTGCCATTTTCTTTAATTAGCAATATATTATCATAAAAGTGTTGAACTATTACAAGTTTGGTTATGTACCTGTAATATGTATTTTTTAAGGATACATTGATAATTTGGTATGTGTGCATGTATTCAGATTTCAACATTCAAGTTAAAGAAAATGAAGGAAAAAGCTATTTGCAGCTCAGCCTAATTATCCTGGCCCAAGCCCATTGTCTTAACTCTTAAGAGGCTAGGCGAGCTTACTTGACAACTATAATCGATAAATGCTGAATGCGTAGATCCAACTAATAAAACAACACCTTTTTATCTCGTAAAGATAACTCGTGCTCATCCGCACACGCCCCACCTGTTGGCTTTTAATTCAATGGTGTTATGGTTGAAAGTTGAAAGAAGCCAACTTCTACATTTGTACAAGTTTCCATTATAACCAACCTTCCAACCTCTTAATGACCTCAAACAAGTCCTCAAATATATGGAATCTTACCTGCAACTCATAGACCAAGAGACCCATTGCAATTCAGAGAGTCAAGAATCATGATGAGTTTCACATCAAACCCCACCCAGTCACAAGTTTGATTTTCTAAACAAAACATTTTTTTCCAAAATTTGCAAGATCACTGCCATTCACACATGTAAATGTTCTAAGCTAAAACAAGCATTACACAGACAGGCTAATACTAATCTACTGTTTGAATTAAGCTGATCAGATCACATTGCAATAACACTCTAGCAAGCAGCGAAGTAATCTTAACTACTAAGATACAAACCAGAACTCTTATTTCTTACCAAAAGAGAGTTTGAGAGTACACTTTCAAGTCTAGAATGGGAGCAATTAGAGAGCCTTGAGGATATCATCTGCGCTGGAGACGGTGAATTCGCCGCCCGACTCAATATTGGCAGCCTTGACCTTAAGATCCTCTACCAGAAGAGCGAACCTTCTGGACCGAATGCCAAGCCCCTTCTCAGTGAGGTCAAGTTCGACGCCAAGGGCCTTAGTGTAAGTTCCCGAGCCATCGGCCAAGAACTTGACATGCTTGTTGTCAGGGTAAGTCTTCGCCCACGCCTTCATCACAAACGGATCATTCACTGCAAACAAACAAAAATGTATCAACGGTCTAATTGAATGGAAATTCTAAGCAGGGAAATGTAAACAACCTACACAATTTAGAACATTTTTAGGGGAAAGCAGCATACTAGTTGAAGAGTTCAGAAATTTGTATTTGAATGTAAATGTACATATGTAAATGCTCCAATTTCATCGAAAAATAAAGCATCCAATCAAAATTTGTAAACGCTCATGATAGATTAGGAACAAGTTGTATTAACAATTGGAATTCGAGTTAA
The DNA here is from genome assembly GCA_034509125.1 of Monilaria moniliformis. Classification (NCBI taxonomy): domain Eukaryota; kingdom Viridiplantae; phylum Streptophyta; class Magnoliopsida; order Caryophyllales; family Aizoaceae; genus Monilaria; species Monilaria moniliformis. The sequence goes on along the minus strand of JAYDZE010322380.1, from coordinate 11,822 downwards.
TCTCTTATTTCATCTATGTTAAATCTGTTTAAGGATACGAATTGATCCGATTATAAAATCCATCAGCCACATAATTCTCGAACTCTAGAAATGAATGTATTTACAATTTACTAATTAATGTTGAGAAACTGTCGGTCCCATAACAATACGGAAATCACTAAAATTACACTAACCCTAAGAATTGAATATTTCTTTTGTCACATTCTGCAAAATTGCGAGAACTGAATAATCTGAAAAATGATTTAGAAGGAGGCATACCACTAATGCACAAGATTTCTTGGACGCCCTTCGACTTCAATTCATCCGCCTTCTCAATAAACCCTGGCACGTGCTTCATGCTGCACACGCACACACTCAAAATTAGGGCTCCATAGTACTAGAAAAATAAAACTAAAAGGAAAAATGGAGGGAGTGTGGAACACCTGCAGGTGGGAGTGAAGGCGCCGGGAACGGCGAAAAGGACAACCTTCTGGCCAGAGGCGAGGGAGTGGACGGAGACGCTCTGGAGTTGATCCTGATCGTCGAAATATGCAAGGGTACCATCGGGGATGACGTCACCTACGGCAACCGGCGCCATTGGTTAGTTTCTGTGCGGTTATGTTAACGGAGAATTGAGATGTATACAGGCAGCAAGAAATGGACGTTAAATGTTTGGGAAGCGGATTTGGAAAGTGCTTTGGCGTCCGCTTTTGTGGCCACGTGGTGGATAAACTGACTTGCCACCAACCAACTTACGATCGATAATTTATAATTTATTTAGTGGACATAGATTCAGCCATAATAAAAGAGACACCGCTTTAGGTATGTAGCTGTATTGATGTGCTGCTGTAGTAAGTTAGATTGAGTTATCATAAATTTAATTATGACCATTCCTCTTATCAAATTCAATTTTGTTCGCCCTTTTGAAATAACACAAATGATTATATAAAAGTAACAACCCATGTTCCTTCTCTTACGCCCGACATTAATCCCTGGAATTACTATTTTTATTAACTTTTATATAGTTTGTGCATATTTATCAATAGTTAATGTTCTTATTAAAACGTTAATAAGTATTTATATATTAAAGAATTGATTTATATTTTGATTGTTGAAAATCTTTAGTATTTTTATTGAATTTGTGCTACATAGGATGTACGAGAAGGTAATATAGAATAGAATTGTTGAAAAAGAACAAAATGTCGGAAGAAGAAAAAGGTTGTGCGGGAATAGAATTGCGAATATATACAATCTTTGAATATAAAAAATAATCTATAAACTTTTTAATGAAACGCTCGGTAGGAAATTTCTTAACTTAGCGTACCATTAAAAAGTTTATAGATATGTTTTTTTTTATTCATAGATTTTTTTATTTTTTACAATTCAAATATTTTGTATCAATGAATACTTGTAAAATTTTGTATGAAATGAGTATTTATAAAGTTTGTCAATTTCATACCATTTATTATTAATAAAAATGATGTCTATTAACTAATTATTCCCTTATTTTGTAATTAAACATAATCCAAAAAGACTTAAAAAAAAACAAATTGAACTTACTAGCACCACTTGTGCTCGGGAAACGCATACAGGCCCGACCGGCTTAGTTGGCGACCAACACTTAACTCGGCCAGGTAACATGAAGAAGATAGGACGGATACCAGAATGTTGGACCCCGCGCGGGTGAGATGGTGCAGTTCCATCTGGTCGGGTGACATGGAGGAAAAAGAACGGCGATTACATCAACCAAATGAAGAAGAAGATGAAGAAACTTTTCCACTATACAGAAGAGATGTGTGAGCTCTACACAACTAGTTGTAAGAAGCTCGAGTTGTAGAAGCTTCTACGAGGTGTTCCAGCTACCGGAAACAAGGACATGAGCAGGCCCCCGCCACACACAGTGGCAGGTCAATTTCGTTCGTCGAGACAACAGAAAAGATGGTAATATATACTTGTTTTCTAATTTATTTTCTTTAATTATTTTTCTAATTCTTCTTTCTAATTATTTTTTTATATTTTTTTCCAGGCAAAAAATAATTTAGGAAAGCGCCCCGCGTTTTGGGAAGTCTACCAAAAGACTCACAAGTTTACGAAAAATAACAATTCTTAGGGATTGATGTGTTCTCAGCACGTGATGAAAATTGAGATAAATATCGGCTTTCAATTTAAATTCATTACTAATTCATTATTTAAATAATGTAATATCTTTTTTTTCTGAAGGAACAAGTAATGAAAGCCGCAGAAAAAAGACTGGCTGAAGGAGAAGAGAACTCCGACCTTGATGCCATTTTCCTCCAGCTGGCTGGGAATGTGAAGAAAAGAAGACAAATTACTGGAATGGGACAAACGACGAGCCTCTTTTATCCTGATGTTACAGGCTCGTCCAGATCAAATGCCCAGTTCTCCGATGTCGACTCTATCAAGGTCGATAAAGTGGTTGAGCAATGGGTTCAGGAAGTGCGCGCCCAATTTGAGAATGAAAATGAGGCCCTCTCAGCGGCCGATGAGAGAGCCCACAAGATGACTGAGCAGATGAACTAATTCCTCCAACAAATAGGAAAAAAATAGATTATTAAGATTCAAACTATTATAATTGTAAAAAAATATTATTTTAAGTAATTCAAAAGATTATCGAATTTTATTTTAAATGTGTATTTAATTGTTAATTTACATTTAAGTTAATTTATTTAAAAATTATAAAAAAACCCGAATAGTAAAACGTACCGAGCACTGCGGTGCTCGGTAATCTACTTCAGCCCAACTAGGTTGCATCATGATTACAGTGAGCTTGACCCGACCGGGTTAACTGTTGCACCCACTAACCACTCGTCCGGGTGAATTACACCAAAAATACACTTAGCACCCATGTGCTCGTTAACCATGATTTGTCGATTTTGTATGTTGCTTACCAACATGATGTGCTCGTTGTTACCTATGGAAGATGGTCGTGCTTGGTAATATTTTCCTCTCGTTACCCACATATCGAAAACGTCGGGATCACCGACCACACCGAGTTGCTCGGTAAGTTGCACGCCAAATCGTCTCTACTTTGTCGTATCATACCGAGCACGTCGGCGTGCTCAGTAAGTTTACAACGAATTACTCGGTAACTGCTCGGTAAATTAGCGACATGCCTGATACCGAGCACCTTGTGTGCTTAGAAGATACTCGGTAACCGAGAGATACCAAGGACCGGGAACAATTCATCGACCAAAATGATGCTTGGTAATCGCCGTTTTTTTGTAGTGAGAACCTCTGTGTGTAGTGTGTAGTGTGTAGTGTGTGTTTTTGTGTGTTATGTACGAGCGTGGGGAAATAAAGTCTTCTATTTAATTTCATATATTTGGGCTTGAGTTGAGTGGGCCCAACATGAGGCCAACTAAGCCCAACATGAGGCCTACTAATGTTAAACAATGTATTTCCTATATTTTACCATTTTAATTTTCATAATCATATAATTCATATTTAAATTATTTTTAAATTTGTGAAATTTGGGGTGTTACAAAATTAAATTATTAAAATTTTAAAAATTACATAATTAAAACAAATAATTATTTTTTCTCTTTAAAAAAATCTCGTGTCTACACATGTATGTAATGCTAAAATTTAAACACTAAAATAAAAATTTAACTTCAAATATATCAACTAGCAAAAAAACACAATCTAAAATAATATTAAACCTTAAAAGAAAAGGGAAAAGAAAAAGGAAAAAGAGAAAATGAAAAAATGAATGGGAATTGGTGTGGCTTCGCCGCGGATTGCACCGCAACTGCGGCTTGGCTATCCCCCGCAATCCAGCCTCAACCACCACACCGCGCTGCAGTTCTCAAATTGTTGCACACTCTTGATGATGAAAAAAAATAATTTTATATCATTCCAAATTTCAATTCAATTTTCTTATTAATTATACTTTATTGATTGCTGGTAGGATTGATTCACCATAAGAAACATATAGACTTCTAGCAAACTCCCGAGTAACTTTGAATGTCAACGGGATTTATGTCCGTTCAAAATTTCCAATGGGTGATTAATCCAACTAGGAAAATTCCATTAGAATTTATGTTAACTTTTCTTTTATGTATATTTTAATTTTTAATTATAATATTTTAGGGCTGACAATTTTAGATACGATACGAATATGTATCAAATTAACGAGCTAGTGTCAAGCTTTATTTTGTTCATGTTATTATCGTGTCGACACGATAAGGACACGATAATTTCGTGTCGGGTTCATATCAGGTTCTTTGAACCCGTATCATTAATATTATTATTTTTATGTATTAATTATTTTTATTTTTAGTTTACTATTTCAGATTTATTTGATTATTAGCCTTTTAACTTTGAAAATTTAGACTTTGTGTAGCTATCATATTGTGAGAAACCGGGTATTTTTTTCTTCCAGATTGTGTCTTTATCACATTGTTATTGGGTGTCAACACGAATTGAATCGAGTTACTATCATATCCATGTTTACATGAGTCGTGTGGTGTTCATGTACGTGTTAAGCATATTTTTATTTATCGTATTTGGATTTGACCTTATTATATCATATCGTTATTGTATCGATACGATAATGATAAATGAAAATTTAGATAAAAAGAACATAAACAGTAAACAAAAAAGTTAAAATTCAAAGAAAACAAAAAATTATACCCCACCACGGCCCCCCTGCCCCATTTCCCCATTCCCCCCATTCATTCTCTGCAAGTTACCAACATGCCGCCGCCGTCACCCCAAACCACAATCCGTGTTGGTCCGTGCCCCGAGTCGATCGCCAGACCGGCTCTCGCCATTCCACATCCGGTCGGGATACATCGCCGGCCCTCATCTACTTTCCTCTCGACAATTTCAAGTACTCTTTGATTATCTTTTCAAAGTCCTTTTCATCTTTCTCTAGCGGTACTCGTTCGCTATTATATGCGCATGATTTTTACCGCCGCAAATATCGAGCATGCTTTATTCAAGCAGAAAAAACCGGTGAAATTTGTACAATTTTTTAAAATCCCGACGGAGTCTGTAATTTCTTTAATTTTCTTCAATTTTTTTATTCAAGTTATAGATGAAAAGATTTGAGCGAATTATATTTTAGCATTTTTTATTCAAATACTGGGACTAAGTATTGATGGAATTACCTCCTATTTTATTTTGCGGTACATATATATTAGCTTGATGGTCTTGCCTTAAGCCCATTTTGAGTCCTCTAACAATTCTATATTGAGAGTTTTATAAAATGAGTGTTCTAAAGCCTTTTGGGCCGAATATCACTTCCGTGAGGTTAGTTCGTAACAAAGAAATATGAGTTTAAATTTCATAACTACTTTCAAATAGACAATAGTTTTTATTTTATTTTATTTTAAACACACTTACATATGATAAAACTAACACCAATCCCTTCTAAAATTAGTCTACACACCCATTAAGTGACGCAAATTCTCCGAACTATGGTTTGGAAGAAAGCGTTTTGCCAATCGAATATGCCTCATTAATTAGTAACGAACGCTTGAAATAGTCCTAACTCCAAAATTAAGGACTAACTAAACCAAGTGGACATAATTGTAAAACCTCAATAATGATAAGACCAACTTCATAATACAAACATGGTTACTAAACAATGGAAATATGATTAACATGTGGGAATATATAGAGAGAAAAATGACAAGCTACAAAATGTTGGGCCCTTGGCATGGGATTAAATGAGAATGAGAGAGGTATAATTATTCCTTTTTTTAATATATAAAGAAAAAGAAAGAGGGAATAAAAAGGATGTGGGTAGCAAAAAGACAAGAAGCCCCCCGACAAAGATTTTGGCAGTACGGACCAGACATCCCATTCCTTAATATTCTCCAAATCAGCCCACAATTTATTTTCGGATTAATTAATAAATTCTCTCTCGTTTTAAGGGCTATTTCGTTTGCTTGCTGTTGGTAATTAAAAATTGGTTTGTCAGAGAATGTTGGGAATAATTAATTCGAATTAATACGTAAAAAGTGTGAACAAAGATCACGAAATCTTGATTGCATTTTTCATTTTATGCAGTCTTTTTATAATTCTGTGATGCGTGTGGCGGTGTGTTTATTGTATATTTTAAAAGGAATAAATGTGATTTAAATTATAACTTTGTGTTGATTTATGGTCAATCTCATAATTTTTTAAATCGGTAAATAAAATAATAACTTTTCTTGTTTTCTCAATTGTCCAATGAATCGAAATTTCAGTGAAATTGATGGTGATGTGGCAGCCAAAATTTCTAACGTGCACAAAACGTTTGTTCTTTAAAACGACATCGTCAAGGCTAATTGAATAGATAAATGCCATTTAAATCATATCTTTTCGTTGACTTCTTATCTATCCCATAACTTTTGAAATTGGAACATAAAATTATAACTTTTGAAATATTTGTGAACTAAATTTTAGGGCTTTTTTCTTAATTTCATTTTTTTTGCTCGATTTTGCATAGGATATTTGGGGATTGGGGTATTTATCTTCGAATTGGGTATTTGGGAGATTATGGTATTCTTTTTCGAATTCGCAGCAATGAGCAGCATCGACGTGGAGGCCGGCTTCGCAAAGCTGCAAAGCGAGTATGAACATTAGCCGCAATTCTAAGAAATCGTCTGTGGATATCGAACTCTCGTCTCTTGGCGGCAAGATGAAACCAGCTATCACCATACCCGCATCTTCTACGACTTCCAGCGCCGCCGCTTTGCACTTGAGGTGCTCGGCAAGAACGACTGCTTCGTCGAACGCGTCATCCACCACACGGTGAATTTTCCGATTCGAGGCCCGACGCAACAATATCTTCTGGCGTCGTGATTGGAGAGATAGAGAGAGGCAGTGGAGAGGAAAGTTGGAGAGACGAGACTAGGGGTTGGGTGGGGTAGGGTTAAAAAAAATTCTTTATTTTACTGAAACGACGTTGTTTTGAGCATCACTAAACAACGTCGTTTTGTTTAACGGATGTTTTGTCCACATTGAAAATTCCGGCTATCATATAACCATCGATTTCACCGGAGTTTGCACGGGTGGCAATTGAGAAATATAATAAAATCATGGTTTTATTAGCATGATTTATAAGTTATGAGATCAACAAGAAGTCAACATAAAGTTATGATTTATATGACAATTATCTGTTAAAATAATACACATAAGCGCTACATCATTAAAACAAATACACGTAAGCATCATAAATCTCGCCGTGGGACTATTGAGAAAACATGAAAAGTTATGATTTTATTTTCCGGTTTCAAAAATTATGAGATTGACCAAAAATCAACGCAAAATTATGATTTAAATGACAATTATCCAATTTAAAAAAAAGCTTCTTACAAATCGTAGTCTAATTATAACGGTTGGAATAATTAAAAGCCTAACTGAAGTTCGGTTTACAAATAAAATAATTAAACAAATAATTCAAAAAAGGTTGACTCATACCGGTCTAAGAGTGGGAACCTTAAGTTGGAATTTCCTTTATTTCAGTTATTTAAGACAAGTAAAAAAATATTCGTGAAAAAAAGACAAGTAAAAAATTATTAAATGAAGGTAACAGAAGTTTCGTCGTTGTTAACATATTAAGCTGTGTTTGGTTGGATTTAGATACCAAAATAATATTAAATTTTGGCGAAGGCAGATGTAATTATCGTAAATTAATCCTGAAATGATTCTTGTGATGTTCGACTTATATATAAAATATTCTTGGCACGTAAATATTGATAGGTTCCTAGAAAGACCAAATTTATTGTCATTCGATGAAGAGAGATGATAAGGTTGAGGTTAAGTTAATTTTTGTCGATGGATATGAAATTAATTAAAATTAATCGTGATCCCAAAAAGCTTTGATGCTTGTGATTATTTCATTTCCTACTTCCTAGCTTGGATTATGTGGGTTTTGTGATTCCCAGTTAAGCCCCAAATTTTGACCACTTGAAAACTTGTGTGGCGCCGTCCTAGCTAGTTTGTCTATTGCTACTTCTACCTTTTCCAGTGAAATGGCCAAATTAGTATTTTTGATAGACAACTTAATTAGCCTCTATTAACATCATACATGTACAAATGATACTGATGCTCTCACTGCGGTTGCCTGTTGGCGTCAAATTCCTTCGTGAGTCCGTAGTTATTAGTGTATTTACTTATCGGGCGGAATTCATATATTATCTTCTAAGTTAGGTACGTTGTGCATTTAATTTATAGATAAATATTTCTTTCTTGTGCTTTGAAAATTATTACATATACACTGCAAGTATTGCCTACAGCACACCTTCCACTTCCAATAATTTCTGTGAGTTCCTTTAATTTTTATTGCTCACGTATTCAACGAATCTATTAAGTACGTGAGTAACACTGATCAGCAGTATTTGGATTAACATGGTTACTAAACAATGGAAATATGACTAACCTCACTTTGTTTGTGTAAGCTATATAACCTCGTTTATTGCCTCTATTATTACCACGTACTATGTCTCGATAGTTGACAACTGATTGTAACAAAAGAACTTCCAACTGATAGCAATTTAAAATAAAAATAAAAATAAAAATGTAATGGGATTGTAACTTTATTGAGTCCACATTAGTAGCAAAATTTGAGTCAACATAGCATAACAATGGTTGCTTGTCGAGATCTTTTGATTTCTCAAACAACAAACCAAAATCAACTATCTTTTTCAAGTATATCAGAATCCACTTAGAGCTACCCAATATTCTTCTGGTTATGCCATAAACCTGCTTGTTACGCTGATAGCATGTGCAACACCCTGACCTAGTGCAAACCATAATATAAATTACACTTCCAACTATGTTGCCATAAGGTATTTTAGCCATAAATATTATGTCCTTATTAGTTGAAGGCCTCTGATCAACTGAGAGTGTGAAATGTTGTGTGCGTGAGGGTTGTTGACTCTCTCGACATAAGCTTGATTTAGCTTCATCCCATTCTTTCTTCTTGGAAAAGTTAATCAGTCAAGTCAGTTTAGTAAGGAAGATCCCCAACCCTTTTTGGCTTCGGCCAAAACGCCGGTCGAGCTTTCTACAAAAAAGCGATGCGAGAATTCAAAGCCACTTTCACTTTCTTACTTTGAAACATATTGAATATCTTCAATATCTTTAGAATGTAATCATGTTGAATCAACCACAACTGACTTCTTCCCTTATCTATGAATATATCCATTCCAAGTAGGGGTGAATATTCGTATTTCGAATTGGATTTTTTGTCTAATCTGATACGATTCGAAAATTCAAATTTTAAGAAAATATCAATCGGAACTGTAACCAAATATCCAAAAATTCGAATCGAAAAACCAAATTTTTTTATAACTAAATATGAATTGAACCGAAAAATCAAAAATATTTTAAAATTTTCTAAAAAAGACGCAAAATCCGAAATAAGATTATTTAATTATAATATATATTAGGTTCGAATGATTTAAATAAAATATTATTTGAATAAACTATTTTATTTAAATATTATATTTAAATAATTTATATATATTAAATATAATTTAATTTTTTGGATTTTTTTTTCGGTTTTAAAAAAATGAATCCTAATCAAACCGAAAATCAAAATTTAAGAAATCTAATCTGATCCAAAATTTTGAATTATATTTAATGTTTATGTTTGATTCGATTTGGTTATTCAAATTATGAATATTTTGCTTGCCCATAATTTAAAGAATCATCTGAACATGACCCAAGTCTTTCATTTCAAATTCAGCTTTCAAATCCGATTTTACCTTGCTGATCTCTAACATGTGATTGCTAGTATATCATCAACATACAATAAAAGGTAAAGTGATAGTATCAACATTATTCCTCCTGAGCTACACACAACTGTCGGACTTTGATTTTTTAAACACAATCCCGATCATATGTTGATCGAACCTCAGATACCAATGTCTAGAACTTTGCTTCAAACCATAAAGAGATCTCTTGAGCAAACATACTTTTTCCTTATATTTAGGTATTATGAAACCTTCGAGTTGAACCATGTAGATCGTTTCTTCAAGATCTTCATTTACGAATCTTGTCTTATTATCCTACTGCTTGAAGTGTAGTCCATGTTGAGCAACACTAACCAGCAACGATAGGATTAACCAATGTTTCATTATGGGTGAAAAAAATTCTTTAAAGTCAATGTCTTCCATTTGTGTGAATCACTTTGCTAACAACCATACCTTGTATCTAATGCTTCTATCAACCTCAATCTTCTTTTTTGAAGATTCATTTGCATCCAATACATTTCTAGTTTTTAAGTTTCTATAACAATACCCAAGTAATATTTTTTTTATTATCAAAGAATAAAACTCTTCTTGCATTGCTCTTATTTATTGCTCATTTTCTTCATTTTGGTCCGCCATAATCCAAAGTCGTTCTTTCCTTGAATTTCTTTGCCTCATACTTCGTGGTCACCATATTTACAAAGATCGACCGTGCCTTTCTTCTCGCTTCCTTCGTTTCCCACAGACAACGCCAAATGTTAATTTGTGATGTTGAATGTTTGCGCAATACGGCAATACCCACAAGATTAATCGCGAGACAAATCCTAATCAAGAATACGAATTACAGACATTTAAACGAGCCGAAAGATTTACGTGGTTCAGTTCAATTAAATCTACATATACGGGAAGATCGGCTGGGAGTCTTCACTAATCAATGTCAACAAAATAATTAAAAGAGTAAGCAAGGACAAACTCTCTCTAACTCTAGGAAACAAGTTGTTATACTCTTGTCTCTCTCTATATTCTATCTTCTTATACTATGATAAATGAAAATAGAATAAAACTGATTTTGTGTAAAAGAAAATAATCATGACCGACTATTTATAGAAATACATAACCGCAATACATAAACTAATCCCATCCATAGCAAATCCGCAACAACCTGCTAAATCTCAGCAGTTTGCCATCACTAGCGTTGATCCATCAGCAGTGACCATTGTTGATCTAACATCTATAACAATAATTTATCAGTACTGCTTACCAATACAACACTCAGTAGCCATTACCAATCCATCAGTAGTTTCAACTACTGACCACATAACTTCTCCACTGCTGATGAATTTTGTTGTCACCATTTAAAGAATCAACAAGACGTATATTAGCCATTAAGTTAGTAAACTGATTATAGCTTAAATCATTAGAGATTAGCAGTGGATCACAGGTATATGTGTGCATCCATGGTATATAGTACGTGTGATTTTTATTCTATATTTAAGAATGGTGTGGTTGGGCAAAATGGAAATTTTACCCATATTTATTTATGCTAATTGCTAGATTTTTAATTGGATCGATTCAAATTTTCTATTATATACTAGTTCTTCATACTCTATTGTATTTATGGATGACTGACATGTGCCATAGAAGTTAAAATTTAACGGTGTTAGATAATGGTGCTAAGTAATAAATAAATAAAAAGTTTTAATTTTCCTAATTAGAACATACACACCGTGCATCCAACTACTGTACCAAAGTGTGGCTCTATGTTGGTATGCGTCTGCGTGCGTGTATGTGATTTTGTACAAATAAGTATACCGATCTTAATTAAATATATACCATCTTTTACAAAAATATTGACGATAAAAAAACCTCTCAATCTACTTTCTATTTTTTTAGATCGATTCTATATATGTTGCGACTTTATAACAACTTCGGTAGAGTTTTCACAGCTCATCTACAACTAGTGTAGCACATATCCTTGAAATTTGAATTAGATTGATTCAATTTTTTCTATCTAGGTCATTGATTATGTAATTAAAGACATGACTAAATTGCCTATAATTAATTTAGGCATCAGATTTATTAGATTAAAATGGTATTATTTTTCCTTTTTGCACACAAATATATTAGGAAATGAAT